>VZQC01015217.1:400890-432115 GCA_009823505.1 Rhizomys pruinosus | reverse complement strand
ATAAGTATATATATATATATATATATATATATATTCTTATGAAATATATACAAAAACAATCCTTGATATGGAGCATTTTCTTACAGCACAAGATTTCATACAGAATCTGAGGAATGACTGGGGAGAGTAATTTGGCATGGTAGATCCAGGCAAAAATGACAGAATATATGAATCCTGCTGGGGAAAGGGGTGTGGGAGGGGACCCAGGGAGAAGTGGGTATAAAGACAATCAAGACTGATTGAAAAAAATTGTATGAAATATACAAAAAAGTTCAATAAAAAGTTAAATTCTAAAAAAAATATTGTAAAGAAAGGCAATGCTTTGAGGAACACACATGTTAAGTCTATGGAGATTTTCTTGGAATGTGTAAGTTTATATGGTCTGGGAATTCCAGGATGGACTTTTAGTTCATCAATCTTTTAGTAAGTATTGTCCAACCAGTGAAATGTTTAAACCAGTGAAAATGTTTAAACAACAAGCAATACTTTTTAAAATAGGAGATTATGGACCACAGAATTCATAGAAAGGAAGAAAAGAGGGGCTGGAGAGATGGCCTAGCGGTTAGGAGCGCCAACGTTCTTGCAGAGGACCCGGGTTTGATCCCCAGCACCCACATGGCAGCCGAGAGCCGTCTGAAACTCCAATTCCAGGAGAACTCCAGTTCCAGGGGAATCCGAACCCTCTTCTGACCTCCGCGGCATTGCACGACACGGGTGCACAAACTTGCATGCAGACAGTACATTCATACACATACAGAAATAAATAAAATTAATAAAAAAAAAGAAAGGAAGAAAAGAAAGAAGACAATCTAACCCAGAGCTTCAAGAGATAGCTTAACTATTAAGAAGTCAGACTGCTATTGTGCAAACTTTAGTTTCTTTCCTAGGGTCTGCTTTTAACACTTATAAAAGTCTGAATTCCAGCCCCAATAGATGGGGTTTTTTACATGCTCACTCTCATGTACACATACACACACACACACACATGCACACGCACACACACACACACACACACACACACACACACACACACAAAGAGAATTAAAGGTAAAATGAATATTTTAAATATAGTATGCCCTCCAAAAATGTGATGTCCTCCTGAGACTGAAGTAATATCAAAATAATAGCACAAAGAAGCAATAAATAGAATAAGACTTGGAATGTTAATTCTGCTCTGTCCTAAGTTTGGCATGCTCATTCATAATAATAGAAAATAGATTCTTTTGGCAGAGTCTATTTCTTCACTGTGATTCCTGTATGGGATTTTCAATGAACAAAATGGAAACTGAGTGACTTCAAATATTTAGGATATATATTATCATAGTAATTTGTCATTGGGGCCCTTGTCATTATATTAAATGTGGACCCAGGAACAGAAAGTTAATCTGCCGATTCATGATTTTTGTCAGTAAATTTTAAATATTTTTCACACAGTTTGATCAACTGAACTAGAATAATTTAATTTTGAATTAAAATAAATGCGTTTTTCTTCTTTATGGTACTGAGGTTAATGCTAGGGCTTTGTGCACATAAGAAGCCATTCTATCGGGGCTGGAGAGATGGCCTAGCGGTTAAGAGCGCCGACCGCTCTTGCAGAGGACCCAGGTTCGATCCCCAGCACCCACATGGCGGCCGAGAGCCGTCTGAAACTCCAATTCCAGGAGAGTTCCAGTTCCAGGGGAGTCCTACACCCTCTTCTGATCTCCGAAGCGTTGCACATCACGGGTGCACAGACTTGCATGCAGACAATACATTCATACACATATGGAAATAAATAAAATTAAAAAAAAAAACCATTCTATCACAAAGATATAAAGTAACACAGATAATCACTCTTTTATAAAACACATCACCTAACTACATTTATGAAGGAATAATGTTTGAAGCAATGCTTTTCCTGCAATGACTTGAAATCTATGATTATAGCGCTAGAAACATAGTATTATTCATTCCCTTTAATTATTAGGTAGATGTGGCTAAATGAAGTGGATCTTCCACTCTTTGTAGGCAGATTAATCTTGTAAACATTGTTATGTGGGGCTGGAGAGATTGGCCTAGTGGTTAAGAGCGCCGACCGCTCTTACAGAGGACCTGGGATTGATCCCCAGCACCCACATGGTGGCCGAGAACCGTCTGAAACTCCAATTCCAGAACTCCAGTTCCAGGGGAATCTGACACCCTCTTCTGACCTCCGTGGCATTGCACGACACGGGTACACAAACTTGTATGCAGACAGTACATTTATACCCATACCAAAAAAAAAAAAAAGGCATGGTTATGTGATAATTACCTTGATTTGATTTTTCATTGTCCTTTTGTTAATTTATTGACTGGTATTAAAAATCCTTATTTCACCCAAACAATAGTGTTCAATTTTCCAGAGGTGAGATAGGAGCAACGTGTTTCTCAGAAAGCTTCCATGTTCAGTTTCTGATAGTGGTTTTGTTTCTGTGGTGCCTTGGAATTTTGCCTAAGAATGAAGTGATCAAGCAACTGGAAGCAGTGAAGAGACTGATGAGAGATGAAGTAACTAACATAAGTTTGAGGGAAATTCCCCATTTTTGTGTGGTCACGTTTCTGTTTCACAAACTATGTGAAGTTTTAAATGAATGATTGGGAGAAAATATACATTGATTTTGTATTCTTTCCTTTGTCTTTTGTGGTAAAGATAAAGAGAAGCTAAAACTTTGAGATTTGACTGCTGTAAAATGATTTTCAGCACTAATATTCTTTGAATTTATATTGTCTAACAAAATAAATTTTACTTAAAACTATTTTTTTTTTTTTTTTTTTTTTTTTTTTTTTTGTGAACTTTTTTTTTTTTTTTTGTTTGATTTTTTTTTTCCAAAGTAAAAAACCAGCTTGTTGGGTCCTCCTTGGTTTTCTTTAATAATATGTTTTCTTTTGTTTCCTAATTTTTATTAATCCTCTTTCCCTGATTTCTGTTTTATTTGTTATTTCCTTCTTTTTCTACTGGGTTGAGGGTTTTATTTTGTTTGTTTTGCCTTTTCCAAGTGTCTACAGTTTCAATGTTAAGTAATTTTATGTATGTTCTTTCTGAGTATTTTACGGAGGCACTTAGAGTTATACAGTTCCCTCTTAGGACTGCCATTAAAGTGTCCCCCGAGGTGTTTTATTTATAAGTGTCCTTTTAATTTTATTTACAAATACTTTTACGTCATTTCCTAACTGCCTCTTTTGACCCGTTCATTATTCTGGAGTGTGTTTGATTTAATTCCACAGGAGGTTTCCGGTAGTTTACTAGAGCTGTCTTCTGGAATTGAAAAATATTGAACTGTTATGGCTTGTCATCTAATAGAATGGAATGGGATTCTTGCATTTTTTGTATTTTGTTGAGGGTTAATATGTGTAATGTTTGATCCCCCCAGTCTGAGTAGGTCCCCGATTTTGTAGAAAGAGATGATAAACCATGGGGAGCTGAATAGGAAGTATATTCTATGGTGCCTGGGGTAAGAATATCCCAGCAGGGAAAATTTCGAAGATTAACTTGGTGGGGGAGCAGTATTTATTTCAGATTGGTGTATAGTAATTGTTTAAAATGATCATGTTATCTCCCTGTTTAATTCTGTGTTCAGTTGAACTTGCAGAATAGAGAAGTAAGGTGTATTGAAGTCCCCTACTGCAAGTGTGTTGGAATTAATCGTGGCTTAAAGGTCAATATAGGTATTTGAAGTTGGGGGCCTCACAAGATTGTAATGTCCTTCTTGGTTGTAAGTGTTCTTTGGAATAAGATAGCTCTCTTACATAGGCGAAGGAGCGGGTAAAGAAAGATGGACATCATTAAATTTGCAAGGTAAATGGATGACTGGAGATATTATGTTTAATGAAGTAACACAGTCCCCCCAGAAAAAAACGACGAATGGGTGTCGCCCTCATTTGTGTGGATGCTAGCACCAAGAGCCTAGCTGTGGGGCAGACTGACCAATTTTGATGTTGTATTCCTCATGATCTAAAGACAATTATTCTCTTGTATTGGGAGCCTCGAGACAGATGCCTGAAACTAGCCCTAACATGTATTGTCCATACTTTGGGATTTTTGTAGATGATGGTGGGGTGTGAGTATAAATATGAGTTTGGCGTACCTGGTAATGAAAATGGCACTGGTGAAACAAGAAAAATAATAGATGGCAATAAAATTCAGTTTTTATTTTGTTATTTTTTTATTTCTTGATTATACCCCGATACTAATTTGGACAAGGGACCCAAAGGGATACCTTTGTTCCTTGCCCTCAGAGGTCAACTAAGTCTTAGGGGACTATGCCTGGAACAGCTCTTGAAAAATGTCCTGCAAATGTGGGATACCAGTAAATGCACTGTGTGCAGGGAGTTCTTGAAGATCCACTAATGGACTTCAGCCAGTGTCCAGTCTATACAGAGGAAGTCTGCTCAGGCTTCAAAAGAGGGAAGCCTGGGTCTAGCAAGACCCCTACTTTGGTTTCCTCGAGGTGGAGGGAGCCTGGGTAATTGAAAAGCCTGAAAAGGGGCCGGGTGTTTCCCCCCCACACAATTAAATGGTGCCTCTGAGGACCAGGTCCCTCAATTGACCCTCAAAAAACAAAAACCGTGGTTAATCTGGCTACCTGTGGGGACTTAAGCATCAAAAGTAAAAGTAAACAAGAAAGTACAATAATCAGTGAAGGCCCGCATGAGAAATTGTATTTCAGACATAAAAATCGAGATCTTAGTAAAGACCAAAAATGAAAAAAAGACGAGCACTGTTATTTTGCTGTTTTTTCAGATTCTTACCTGCCAAGTGCAATCCTCTCTGGTTGGGCCCATTGCTTTGGCCATCTTCCAAAGACAGGAGACACGCATTTTTAACCCTCCAATATGGTGGTTTGAGAAACAGCTCATGTTCCGCCCTCCCAGAGATGCCACCAACCCTTCAAGGAACCAATGAAAAGGGAATACTGGGATAACAGTGTTAGGACTGAGGTAGCTCAACCGGGAATTTCACAGCAATACGGTCAAGTGGGCTGCCATTGTTGGACTCCCGGCGTGTACCAACAAAGCCAGTTACAGGAAAAATTCAAGACAGGATGTGTGATTACTGGACCATAGGAGGAAAAGACCCAAGTGTGTAGCACAAGGGCAGAACTAATAATGGTTTTGGGTCTGGGCTTTACTAAAGAAAACCTCAAAACTTCCTTCAGGAAAACATGCCATCCTTTTTAGCAAAATACAAACAAAACAGAAAATACAGAACATCTCCATTCCCGGTGTGATGTGTGGTGTGTGTGTATGTTTGTATGGTGTGTGTGCAAGCATATATATGTACTATGCACCCACATAGCACATTTAAAATATGAATACATAAATACATATATAATATATATATTATTATATAATATATAATATATATATATATATAGAAGAGAGCGAGCGAGAGCGGAGAGAGAGAGAGAGAGGAGGGAGAGAGAGAAGCAATACAAGTTGGGGAGAACAACAAAAGAACTAGAGAAAGAAACTCTGGAAGGACTTTTAAAGAGATGCAGGACAAAAAAAGAGAGATGCAGGACATGTGTTGCAGAGTGAAGGAACTCGGGTGGGGTTGGGGGTGGCATGGAAAAGAAATTGACTCTAAATTCAATTGAGAAATGATGTACGATGTATGGAAAAAGTTTAATAACCATAGAAAAGAATGAATTGACTTACATTTTAACAATAAATTTCATGCATGTAAAAAGATAATAACCTTTACATTCCTAAATTACAAATGTTGATGTATGTTTTGATGTTCTTTAAAAAATAACTTTATTCTTTATCATAAATCTTGGGACTTAGGAAAATAGAGACATAAACTTTGAGCTATATCTATAGTAATGTCATTCAATGTGATATTAATTTTGCTAACAAATTACCTACCTTTACTTACATATGGTGATTTGGTGGTAGGATCCACAAATGAGAGATATCACACTTTGTTGGAGACTGTGTTACTTCACTTAGTACAATAGCTTCGACTTCCATCCATTTACCTGAAATTTCATGGACATTTCTTTGGTGCTGCATAGAATTGCACTGTGTAAATATACCACATTTTCATTATCTACTCATCAGTTAAGGGATACTTGGGCTGTAACTGTGAATTCCTAAATGTGCTTTGGAATTAACCTGAAGGTTGTTTTCGGTCTTTGTAAACATGGTATATGTGTGGAGGGCATAGATGCATATTTTGGAGTGATATAAAATTAAATGGAACGAAAAGAAAAGCCTCATTCAAAGATAAGACCAAAACAGTAAACTTCTGCATTGAAAGAGTTAAAAATGACTGAGAAAAAGATACATGAGAGTTCTCAACATGTGTGGAAGAATGAATGAGTCCTGATGGTGTTGGGGGGGGAGGGGGCAAGATGGAGGAAAGAGTATAAATTTGATTAAGAAACATATGACTTGTGTAAAAGCTCAATAAAAGTCAAGAGAAAAAAAAAGAATGAACTGTCTTTAATTCTTCTGATTACTTCTAGTTTGAAATCTATTTTGTCAAATATTAGAATTGCACCACCTGCTTGTTTCTTAAGTGCATTTGCTTAATTTCCTTTCACTTTAAGATAGTACCTGTCCTTAAAGATGGGATCGATTTCTTGCAGACAACCAAAAGATGGATTTTGATTCTTAGTCCATTTCACTAGGCTGTGTCTTTGATTTGGGAATTCAAATTATTATTGATATCTAAAAATACCATTAAGATATATGTATTGGTTCCTATCATTTCAGTTTCTGTTTGCATTTTTCATATAATTTTGTGTTTCCACACTTATAAAAATGTAGAATGCTTCATGGATTTGTGTGTCACCCTGTGCCAGGGCCATGCTAATCTTCTCTATATTACTGATATTTTAGTATATGTGCTGACAAGTAAGCACATGGCTCTTATATTCTTTTTTTTTTTTTTTTTCTTTTGGTCTTTTCGAGACAGGGTCTCCCTGTAGCTCAGCTGTCCTGGAACTCACTCTGTAGACCAGGCTGGCCTTGAACTCACAAAGATCCGCCTGCCTCTGCCTCCCTAGTGCTAGGATTAAAGGCGTGCGCCACCACGCCCAGTGGCTCTTACATTTTTTCTGCCAAATCTTCCAGTGATTTCCTTGAATCTTATAGAGAGTGAATGTCTAGTCATAAAGCATTAATTTTTTTTCTAGTTAATTGTGATTAGTTGATATTTTGCTCTTGTTTAATGCCACCATTTGTAAATAATGATTTAATTTAGGTTTTGAATATTTCTGTAGTTCATGTAAGTTTATATCTTTTCATTTACTTAATTTTAGTTAATGGTTTTGCTTGGCACATAATATTTGTACTTATTTATAATGTACAATATGATATTTTAATTCATTGGATAATATTCAATACTAGGTATTAATGCATACTTCATCTTAAAATTTTCTCTCTTCTTTTTTGAACTTATTTTTATTGACATTTTGCATATTTCATACATCATTACTCAATTCAGTTTAGACATATTCCCCTTTCCATGTACCACACCTCATCTCTGTTTCTGCATTCTGCCACACATGTCTTGCATTTTTATGTCTTTTTTGCCACATTTTCCCTTTTAATTGTAGATTACTTTAAAATATGCATACATATACTCCATCCATATACCAATATTACAAAATCTGAACATAAGTGGTAGGTTAATTCTCAAACCCATTAAGGGATTCACTTTTTAACCATACTAATGCTTTCATATATAAAAGGAACATAATCAAAACGATGCTCAGTTTGCCTTGCAACTAGGGATTTTGTGTTAGCATCCACAAATGAGGGACACAATACGTCATTTGTTTTTCTGGGACTGTGTTACATCACTTAGCATGATGACTTCGAGTTCCATCCATTTACCTGTAAAGTTCATGATGTCATCTTTCTTTACTGCTGCATAGAACGCCATTGTGTAGATAAGCACATTTTCTGTATTCATTCATTGGTTGAGGGACATTTGGGATGTTTCTAGCTTTTTGCTATTGTAAAGAGAACTGCAACAAAGATAGATATTCATGTGTCTTTGTGATAGGATGAGTCTTGTGGGTATACACCCAGGAGTGGTATGACTGCGTCAGGTGGCAGGCTCATTCTTGGTCTTTTAAGAGTTCTTCACACAGCTTTCCATAGGGGTTGCATGAGTTTGCATTCCCAACAGCAGTGGATGTGTGTTCCCCTTTCTCCACAACCTCTCTGGCATTTGTTGTCATTTGTTTTCCTAATCTTGGGCATTCTTACAGGGTAATGTGAAATCTTAAGCTGGTTTTAATTTGCATCTCCTTACTTATTAGCAACATTGAACACTTTCTGAGATGTTTCTCATCCATCTTCACTTCTTAGTTTGTGAATTCTTTATTCAGATCTTTACTCCATTTTTTGATAGTGTCATTTTTTTTCTGATCCTTTGGTTTTTGAGTAATTTATTTATTCTGGATGTTAATGCTCTATCTGATGTATCACTGGTGAAGAATTCCTCCCACTCTGTGGGTTTTCTCTTCAGTTTGTTGTTTATTTTGCTCTACAGAAGCTTTTGAGTTTAACGTGTTCCCATTTGTCTATTGTTGACCTTGTTTCCAACATGATGGCTGTCTGATTTTAAAAGTCCTTTCCTATGCCTATGTCTTGTAGTTTACTGTCAACATTTTCTTCTGTTATTTTCAGAGTTTCTTGTTTCACATTGAGGTCTTTGATCCATTTGGAGTTGATTTTTCTGCATGGTGAAAGGTAGGGGTTCAGCTTCAACTTTCTACAAGTGGCAATCCAGCTTTGCCAGCATCATTTCTGAAGATGTGTCTTTCCTCCATTGGGTCTTTTTGACCTCCTTATCAAATATAAGGTGGCTGAAATTGCATGTGCTCAGGTGTGGACACGCAACCACTATTACTCAAATTGTTCAAACGAATAGAAAAAAATGCAGGGTATGGTGGCACACGCCTTTATTCCTAGCACTTGGGAGGCTGAGGCAGGCAGATCACTGTGAGTTCAAGGCCAACCCAGTGTACAGAGTGAATTCCAGGCCAGCTGGGGCTACAGAAACACCCTGTCTCAAAAAGACCAAAAAAACAAAAAAACAAAAAAAAAAAAAGAAAAGAAAAGTAAAGGAAAAAAGAAAGAAACAGAGGTAGAAAATCTCCCAAATTATTCTATGAAGCCAGCATCACTTTAATACCCAACCAGGCAAACATACACCAAAAAAGAAAACTTATAGGGATGCCCATTTCCTTAATAAACATAGATGTAAAATTCTCAACAAAATATTGCAAGCGGCATACAGACCACATCAAAAATATCATTCCCATGACAAAGTTTGATTTATCCAGAGATTCAGGGATGATTCACCATATGCCAACACAAGAAATATCAAAATACATAAATGGGTTGAAAGTCAAAAACCACATGATTTAGGGGGCTGGAGAAGAGCCTAGCAGTTAAGATCGCCGACTGGCTCTGTTACAGAGGAGCCGGGTTCGAGATCCCCAGCACCCAAATGGCGGCTAAGAACCGTCTGAACATCCCAATTCCAGGAAAGCTCCAGGTCCAGGTGAAATCCGATACCCTCTTTCTGACCTCCGCTGCATTGCAACTACAACGGTGCACAAACTGCATGCAGACAGTTACACTCATACAATACAGGAAAATAAATAAATTAATTAAAAAAAAATTAAACAAGAGGAAAAAAAAAAAAAAAAGAAAAAAAAAAACCACATGAGTGTATAGTCATGATGGGCATGAAAAACCTTTGGACAAAATCCAGCATGACTTCATTTTTAAAGTCCTTAGAGGTAATTTGACTGGAGGGAACATTCCTCAGACAAATCATGTCAAAGCCTAATGATAGAAACCCACAGCCACACATCGCTAAAAGGGAAAATTAGAACACTTGTCAACATAAAATCAGGAACTCCGGCAAGTCTGCACCCTATCTCTCACTCACTCTCAATAACCTTAGTGTTGGAACCACTTGCTACAAGACAATAAATGACAAAAAAAATAACATTAAAGGAGTACTATCTATCGGAGTAAATGTAGGGGTCACGTTCAAGTACTTACAAGAATGATCCCTATTTTCGCCAGGATGATATGAATTTTGTACTCGGAATGCAGTAAACCTCAACCAAGAATGTACTAGACACAATCAAGAGTTTTCCTAATAAAGTAAGCTGCGGATAACAAAATTACACTAAAGCAAAAATCGAAAGCCTTTCTTTATCCAAGACAAACAACAGAGAAGGTAATATAAAGAGACATCTCTTCATAATACCCCAAAAATATAAATAAATAAATAAATAAAATAAATAAATAAATAAAATACATTAAAAAGTAAATAACAATATCTTGGAACAAATCCTTAACCAAAGAACTCTACAATGAAAATGTTTAAATCCTCAGAAAAGGAGTTTGAAGAAGATACGCAGAAGAATGGAGAACCTCCATGCTCATGGATTCGGAAAAATTAATAATAGAAAATGCCTCCTGACCGAAAACATAATACCTTAATCAAGTAAAATCATGTCTGAATTTACAGAGTTCCACAGACCATACTGTGGAAACTGCTAATCCTGATTCACTTATACTCTAATAATATAGGATGAGCAGGTCCTGAGGTGGTTACCTCATGCATGTATGCCTATAAAATGCATAGAAGATCTTCACAACACCAAGTCTACATGAAAAAGTCTATCATTCACCAGCTGACATACTGGCCTAGTATCTAATTCCAAATGATTTATGCATTTACATCCAGTTGGAGTAATGGCTGTATTCTTTACGTCAGCCAGTCATTAATAAATTTAAATAAACCACAGCCTCCAGAGATTGATAGCACAGGTGATTAGAGTACTGTGCCTGATTAATACAGGAAAGGCCTGGATGTTCAGCCTTTCAGTTTCTAAAAAAAATTGATTTTCGTATACTAAACTCCCATAATAAACAAATTCAATAGAAGTCCTTGAGTATGACATATAGATGGGTGACTAGGCATATATAGCAACTTATGCTAATTAGGAGGCAATATAAAAAACGTAAATGGAAGAAAATAAATAAATTAAAAAAAAAAACAAAAAATTTTTTAGTTTTTTTTTTCACTCAGGTGCTTTACAACCTTGTAGTGAATAAGTGACAATACAAGGGGGGGGGGAGTTACATTTGACTCACTGAACATTTCAGGCAATGCTATATTACAGGAAATAGTCATAAAACAGCCTTGTAACTGGCAAAAAAACAGAACCATTGACCAGAAATGGAGACAAAATTGAAAGATCACAAGCGTGAGGCTCAGGTATAACTTCAGACACACTCATATTTGGTAACAAAGTGAGCCAAAAAAGCTCAATGGAGGAAAGGATAAGCATCTTCAGCAAATGTAATGATGTTGGCAAACTGAAAGTCAACTAATTCTATAGAAGAGAAAACATGTAAACCCCTTCTCTCACCCGCGTACAAAAATCAACTCCAATGGATGAAAGTTCTCAACCTAGAAACCTGAAAAACCTGAAGGTGATTTAAAAGAAAAGTGGCAACAACTTACTAAGACGTAGGTGTAGGAGGAGACTGTCTAAACCAGACAGCAGCTTAACAACAGGATGGATCAGATGGTGAACAGTTGAAAGAGGGGACCTCATATGAGAACCCACAAAAGCTTCGTTACAGCAAAAGAGACCACGCTAAGAGTCCTGGTGAAAGGAAAAACACACAGAGTGGAGAAGAAATCTTACCATTCGACACATCTGACAGATAGCAGTCCAAAAAAATAGACCAAGAATATATACAAACTATAATCATAAAGAAACAAAGAAATAGCAAATGCACCTACTCGGAAAGACCTGGAGTATACAAGTGCTGAATCAGAGTTTCAACCAGTGAGGATTAGAAGCAGGCTGAAGAAAACATCATTAAGAAAAGTGTTGCATCACTCATTAATAATATAAGGAAGAAATGCGAACACATTAAAACATTCCTCAGATATCATCACACTCCAGAATGGCTAGCTAAATCAAGAAAACAAATAAAACCATATTTTTGCTGGAGGGTTGTGGGAAAGGGGAAGCACTCATCCACTGCTGGTGGGAATGTAAACTTAGTACAAGCCGCTATGGAAAGCAGTGTGGAGACCCTTTAAAAGGGTGTGATCCTTACCACCTGAGTCCTTCATACCATCCTGGGTATATGCCCCAAAGACTCATCCTACTGCAAAGATATCATGCACATCCTTGTTTATTTGCAGCCTCTTCACAATATCATAAGAGCAGGAACCAACCCATATGCCCCAACGCTGAGAGTGGATGACAAAATGTAGTACATCTACACATGGAGTACTATTCAGCAGGTAATGAAGGATGGCATTAATACTTTGCAGGTAAAATGGATGGAACTCAAAGCCATGATATGCATGAGTGTGACACCAGTCCCAGAAACAAACCCCCCGTTCCTCACATCGTACTGCGAATTCACCGAGCAGGCCTGGGGGATTGTCTAACATCTGGCGCTCAATGTCGCTGTTCAGAGACCCCCCCCCAACCCCACCCCAGTGCTGGCAGGAATCCCCTTCTTTGATTGGTGAGTAGGCCCCCTTTTGTATTCTTTAATTTTTGGCCAGCGTTAGGGTGAGTGCCTGGTCCCCACCCCACCCCATCCCCCTCTCCACTCTACTTCGTTTATGTCGTTGTTGCACTTGGCTAAGGACATACATTCCTGAGGCTACTCTTTTTGGTGTTCTTCCAACATTAACCAACCCCCCTCCCATCCTATCCTGCCCTCCTGGGGAACATCCCTCCCCATATTCAGGATGCACTTAAGGCTCTCCTCCAGACACTTGGCCTTGAAGTGAAATCTTGGGACTTGGATTCATTTGGTAGGAGGCCGTTTGGATTACACCTCCTCGCCATAATTGCAACCTTAAGGGTTCCTCTGCCGAGGATGTTCTGCTTGAGCATAACTCAGCCTGCTACAAGAACACCAAGAAATTGGCCCTGCTCTGTGTCCCTGTCTTTCACCTGGACGAGGAAGATTCCCCCCATCCCAACCCCCCAAACTCCCTTTGGCACCCCCTGCTAGAGATACTCATTCTCCCCCTACCAATATACCTTCGGAGGGGGGCCCAGGAAGTTCTCTCCCACCAGAGGGACTAGAGATATCTTGTTCAGCTGGCTGTGTCTTTTGGGTAAGAAAGAGCTCAATTCTTTTTTTTTATTTTTCTTTACTTTCATTTTGGTTTTGTTTAAATTCAAGTTTCTGGTCTGGGGCATGCGCAGGAGGAGAAACTGGACGCAGTATTACTGCTTGAGCGTAGAGATGGGGGACTTCCTAACTCTCCACTAGTAAAGGGTCCACCTCAGCAGTTTGGAATCTGGACAATGGGTCTGGATTTTTGGTTCTGGACCAACAGGGCATCTGCTCCATGCATGCAGCATTTCCTTTCTTCATCTGTCTTGTGTTTATGATAACTGTTCTTCCATTTGTTTAAGAGTGCGTCAAAGTGTTTATGTGTTTGTAAATCAGGGGGTTAGGGGGGTGGCACACACCTTTAATCCTAGCACTTGGGAGGCAGGGTGAGGCAGATCTTTGTGAGTTCAAAGCCAATCTGATCTCCAGGACAGCCAGAGCTACAGGGAGACTCTGTCTCAAAAAAGACAAAAATATTTTATTGTGATCACTTTAAGATGACAGAGCAGCTCTCTTGCCCCAGGCTCCTGATGTTTTGACTATGTGTGCTTGAGTCTTTTTAAACTAGGGAACTTCAGTTCAGCTTATGGATAAGAACCTATTTGGAGGTTGTAAGTGCCTTAATCCCTCCTACTTAGTAAAATCTTATTCTCACATGCCTAATCAGAAATATAAATAGTTTAGTGGTATAACTTGGGTACCCAAAAAAAATATTTCCAAACTCTCTTCCAGCACACAGGAGACAAAGACATGTGCATATCTTGGTCTGGTTTTGGTGGAGAACTGATACCAGAATGGCTTGGGCCAGCTCTGTTTCTTGCCTCCAGGGTGGGAGAGCTACCCCTCCTGGGGTAGATAATGGACTTTATACTGCTTCCTATCTGTTCCCCCCCCCACCCCTTCCTCCTTTTAAGAAGCAAATATACCTCCCAGAGTTTGAACTGGTGTCCCACTAGTCTGGCCACTCTTGGAAGTTCCCCAGCCAGGTGTGGAGGGCCACAGCTTTAATCCTAGCAGCCTTTCAATCTTAGCACAGCCAAGGTTTCTAGGTGATTTTCCTAATGCTTTTTGTACAAATCAGAGACCAATGGCTGTGACAGGCCATACAGCAGGGCCTCTAGGGCCCCACACTAGACTCTAGATCCAGACTCCAACAGGCTTATCTGAGAAGGTAACCTCCTGTGAAGTTTAAAATGTTATGTTGACTGTTATAAACTTAAGAGTCATATTTTATTCTGATTTGTTTTCATCTCTAATTTAGAGTTTTCATCAAGGTGCTTTCAGAGCTGTTTATAAGTTAACTGTCATATGAGCTAAAACTGTTAAACATTCCGTTTTTATTATTCTTAGAAGATTCACTGGTTTCTTTTCATAAGCAAAAAGTACCTCTTCTTAAAAGTGCACTTTGCAGAAGTTTCACTCCTTTTCCATTGAGTTTGAGTTAGGAGCTGTTACTTTGTAGCAGATCAGTATTAATATCTAGCTGGTTTGCCAGAAGAACAGAGGCTAACCTTGGGGCTTTCCATGTGGATGCTGGTCACACTGACTGATGGAGAAGGTATTTTTTGTGGCATTGGCATGGCAACCTCAGAGACATGTAAAGACTGAATTGAATTTTAAGATAATGTGAAATCTTGGCAGAGAACGTTTTAATAAATAAATGCCTTAAAAGTATTTAAAATATTCTTCCATATTCCAAAATGTAAAATGTAACATGACAGATTTTATGTGTCTGACATTGTGTCTGGGAAGGAAGTGCAGACTTTAGGCCCTTCATAATCTGCTGTTGGAAGCCTGATAGTGCTACTTAAATCCTCATAGGCATAGTCTTTGGCCCAGAAGGAAAGTTTTAAAAAGTTGGTATGTGAAGCTGTTTGTCATTGTCCATTTTCATCCCTGCCATAAAGCAAGCAGCATGGTTGCCTGGGTAGATATAGAGGGTGTTTATTCCTGAGATGTTTGAAACTAAGAGCTCAATTTTTATTGAGCATTTCTGTTATTTTTCAAACTGTTATATTTGAGATAACTGTCTCATCTCTACACAGGAAACAAATGTTAATTACTTAGTAAATCTGCACAATTAAGGGTTAATCTGTTTATGAACGTTATGTCTCATGGTATAAAAAAGGGATATAAAAAGTGAAAAAAATGTTAAAATGATAGTTTTAGTAAGGATATATGTGAAGATGATGAAAAAAGTCTATGTAAGTGATAAAAGTCTGATTAGATTTGTTGTGACAGGTAAAAAGGACACTATATAAATAAGCTTAAATTTGTAAGGCTCAGTCAACTAGTTAAAAAATTAAAGTGTATATCTAGTCAATGTTTGTTTAAGACTGTTCAGTTTTTGTCCAACCTTTATACGCATATTACATGGCACTTCAAGGAATAGTAAAATGATAAGATACCTGTATTAAATTAAATTGGTATAAACACTCAAGCTAGTTTACTAGTGTCCTGAATAGGATTGTGAATATACAGAGTTGTTAATTTTTAGTTCTCTCCTGACTTGAACCTGACTCCCTGTTACAGGTTTGGATTAAATGGGCACAGGCAAATGGTGGGTTACCTATGGCTACTGAAAAATGTACTTTATATTTCTTGCAAGTGTTCCTTTTGCTATTTCCTTTAACCCAACCAGATAATTTGGCTCAAAAAGCTAGATTCTATCTTCCCAAACCAACTTCATGCAGTTCAAAAGAAGATAGTTTGGATGGACTTGGTAATCCTTATCAGTTTATTTCCTGTCTTCTGGTATGTGTTACAACTCCTGTCTTTTTGGGAAAACTATAAATCAGGATAAAGGGTCTGAAAAAGAAAAATATTGTTCCCATTTGTAGTAATTGTAGTGAACAGTTTTACATTTAAAATAAGCCTGAAATTGTTTAATTTGATCTTGCAGGTTATGCTTGCTTAATGCATGGTGTTAAGTCCCTCCTCCAGTCAGTATTATACAAGGCTGCTTGAACTTTTGTCCAATCCTTACCTAGAATATTATACAGTAATTAAAAGTGTCAGGCCAGTGTAACTTAGCCTTTCTGGATAGATAACCCACATACATAATGCCCATACCAATTTGGCCAAAAACAAAAATTGGTTAATCTGGGCTAACTGTGTGGACCAAGAGAAAAGTATAACCAAAATATAAGTAATCATTATTTTTCCTTTAAATTCTGAGAGATTGTGCCTCCAATCACTAGGTTTTAAGTCATATGAGATTTGTTGTTACCAAATAACAAAGTTTCTTCTCTCTGTTTAAGCAACTACCTAAGGGAAAACTCACAACGTGACTATCGAAAATTCCTGGAAAGCAAATGCTGAGTCGAGACACCATATGGATAAATGAACAAAAGGAGAAGCCTTTTGCTTTGGAACCCTTCATTGAGAAATTCCAATGGACTTTTAATTTTTTTTAATTCACCCTGTTCCTCTCTTGGTTCCCTACCTAGAAAATGTACCTGGCTACTCTTACCTTCACAGTCACTAGTCAAAGATTTTGTTCTCTCTGTAACTATACTTTTTGGGGTCTTTTAGATAGATCGACTGAGCAGGGGTACCCCAGTCACTACCTCCTACCTCCTATACCCCTTTTCAGCATGAAAGAATTCAGAGCAGTCAGTGCCCTGATTCCCTTTTGGCAATTGGGGTAAACTCCTCAGAGGGTAATGTGATAAAAGTAGGAGCTAAAAATTGGCTAGGCAGTTTAGGGTCAAGATGCTTCCCCCCCACCAAACAGCCAGTTTCTTTCTCAGCTGAGAGCTGAGGACTTCCTGGATCTGCCAGTGGACTTCTGGTTGCTCTGACTCATGGCTCATACATCCTTAACTCACTTGTCAGATTTATTGACCAGTAGGTAAATTCCATGAACATCATGGTGCTAAGGACCCAATATAACCCCATTAGCAGAGATCATTCCATCTTGGAGACACCAACTGTGGTTCACTCTTGTGAACTTCCTTCAAGGATTTGAAGGCCACACAATGAGAGGGAGAGATGAGTTGAGACCCCAGATTTTCCTCATTCTGCCTGACCCCTTACCACGTCCTCAATATTACACATCTACGTCATGAAATTGGTGACATTATTAAAGGTCCCTGGTCACAACAGTTTATTAACTACATCTTGACCCTTGGTTCTCAAGTTGTTGATCCTGCTACATTGGTCACCTGGGACATCCTCTACCCCCCTGGCCTTTCTCTGCCCTTTTTCTCTTCAGGTTTCTGTTTAGCTTTGCCCACAGCCAATGCCAGGTCAATAAAACAACAGCCCAGGTCCTCTCAGCAATGGTCAATAGGGACTCTGCATGCACTCCTCCCAATGAGGTGATTCTCATCTGGCTCTGATCCATCCACAATTCACGAGAATGAGCTTGTCTCTCCCCTCCGTGGTACGGCTCCTGGCCTCTTCCCTCAGTGGCTGGCCAGTCAAAGATGGGTAAGACCCTGCAAAACCAGGGCAACCTAAGACAGATGCAGTCAAATGTCGGAATGCCAGAGGTGGGGTCAATGAGGTTTGGGCATAGCACCCGAGCTCCCACTGGACTGCTCCTCATGCAAAATTAAATACAAAGGGTGGAAAAGTAGTAGCCAGTATGCTGAGAATTATGCATGCACAGAGCTTGTCCCTCATCAACCTAACCTGCCCTAGGCAGGTGAGACCATACAAGCAGCGTTGCAGACCTGGGCCAATCACAAGGAAACAAGAGGAGAGTGGGAATGCGAATGCGAACAGTACATAACCCCTAACACTGCCCCCAATAAACAAGTCCTCAACAGCTCTCCCTCTGTCTGTGTTCACTGGACTCCCAGGGTCTGTGTCTTGACTCTGAGCCTCTCACCCCCATTCCTTCACAGTCAGACCCTGAAATTCCCCAGCAGGCCTGGGGGATTGTCCACAGCTTATTACTTATGAAACTACAATAATTTGTTTGGTAACTAAACATACTTTCATAAAGAAGTTTGAGCTGGGTGTGTTAGTACATGTCTTCAATCTCAGGACAAAGGAGGAAAAAGTAATCAGGTTTCAGTGAGGTTAAGACCAGCCTGGTTTACATAATTAGTGTCAGGCCAGCTGGGGCTGTATGGAATCCCTGTCAAAAGAGAGAGTGGGTTATTAAACAGGAGAACCACACATTGTTAGAAAGACCTGACTTTTTTTAAATGAAAATCTCAGTGACAAGCAGAGGATGCTAGTGTTGAAGTTACTGTCTGGGAACCCAAGAGGCAGAAAATGAGACAGATTATTTTCATCACTCTTGGTTGCCCAACAAAATTAGATGATAAGACCTTGTTGTTAAAACACAACATACTTTTACTTTTTATTCTATGTGTATGTGTGTATTCCCTGCATGTGTGTAAGTGCACTTATGTCATGCGATCTCAATGGAGGACTGGAGAAGGAGTCATATCCCCTGGAACTGGAATAATGAACATCTGTTAACTGCCATGTGGGTACCTGGATTTGAACTCAGTTCTCCTGCATGAACAGCCAGTGCTGTTAACTGCTGAGCCCTATTTCTAGTCTGAACACAACATACTTTATTTGTAGAACAGGGAGAAACCTATATTGAACTGACCAAGAAACTCCCCTTGCTTTCCAACTTTCAAAGTTCTGGAAAGAGATATGCTGACTGCTGGGAAAGAAAAAATGATCAATGGGTCTCACCAGCAGTGGACTCTGCATGCTACAATACAGACCTGGTGAGCAATGACCTCTTCTCAAATCACTATTGTTGCATACATATGGGTGAGGGGACAATGTGATAGGAGTAATAGAGAGTAGAAAAAGGTGTGGAAATGAAGTAAATATCATACTAATGTATGAGATTCTATGAGAAAAAATCCAACTACCACATGCTAATGTTGTTTGTGGAGTGCAGCCAGCCTGAACCTATGAAAGAAGCTGTATGAGCTGCAGATGGCAGAGAAAAGGAAGTGGAGCTGCCAAATCTATTTGTAGCCTAGAATATCAAGAATGAATCCTGGATGTCAGACATGGAGCTATACTACTTGAAAATTGATGCTCCTAAATGGGCTCTGGTTCTCCTCTCTTAAAATAAGAAATTATGTAACTTCTTTTGGGTATTACAGGAGCTCCCAGTTAAGAGACTTTGAACTTTTAAAGTGCTCAATTTGGTTTTTGGTTGTTGTTCGTTTCTTTTGAGAAAGGGTCTCCCTATGTCCCCAGCTAACATGGAACATCCTATGTAGACCAGGCTGCCCTACATCTCACAGACATCTATCTGCTTTTGTTGGGGTCGAAGGCATTCTTTGCAATGCCTGGCCCAAGTGTTTGAATTTTTTAAAGGCAATAGAACATTTAAAGCTGTATTCTGTTTTATAATGTGATATTAATATTTACATAGCATGTTGGGGACAAGAAATGGATAGGTTATGGTTTAGGAATGATATGTTTTTGCATCAAGTTGACAAAGGGTTAATTGTGCTGGATAGTTTGAGTTGTCAACTTGACACACTTTGCTTTCCATGATAATTGATTGTGATCTGTAAACCAAATAAGACATTTTCTCTCCAAGTTGACCTTGGTCAGTGTTTTATAACAGGAGTAGAGAGAACAAATAGAACATGTTCCTATATGGTGAAATATCTTCTGAATATTTATGTTTATATACATAGATCATGCTCCTCACAAACTTGGTAAAAGAAGCTTATTAATGATGTGTTTGGTGGTTAGTGCCAAGACATATCACTGTTCAAAGTTCTTAAAATAATCAACTGTAAATGATCAGCTGTAAATGTGATATGCAAATCACCCAGTCCTCCCAAAGCTGAAGGAATATCACAGAAGAGGAGACAGAAAAAAATGAAATGCTGTGAACTGTTGTCCTATGGACAAGACATGGCTGTGGTGCACATAAACTCATAACAGCTGTGGTTACCTACCCATGATCAAGCTGGTGAGCCTGGTGAGACAGTTCAGTGATTAAACCTGAGATTTTTATTCCCTGATGTGCTTAAAAATACTCCATGGTTCTACCTTGATCAGCATCGAGAAATAAAGAATTATCAGTGCTTGGGGATGGGTCAATGGTTCAGAGCACTGGCTATTCTTGCAGAGCACTTGTGTTCATTTCCAAGCACCTATATGGCACATAACAATCATCTGTAACTCCAGTTTCTAGGTATCTGATGCCCTCTTCTGGCCTCCATTGCCATTACACACACAGATGAGACATTTACATGCATGCAAGCAAAAGACTCATATACATAAAATAATATGAAATTAATTTTATAAGTTCTAGTGTAGTTTAGGGTGGGCCTCCTTATACCTTGCCCTAATTGAGAAGAAATTGGGAGTTGACAACTACTGGTGAAGGGAGAATCCTTTTCAGTTTTTGATTGTGGCAACTGGTAGTTTCCCATGTCACAGTGGAAAGTCCCATACCAATTTCCATTTCAGCAGCACAATTAGACTCAATGGTTTAAATCAATAAATTAACCAGTCAATCAACTAATCAACCAATTAATAAATAGTTATCAAAGAAAGACATGAAGTTGGGAAAAAGATGTGATAGCAATTTCTTGGACAGTTGGAGATGGGGCAAGAGAGGGATGGATGTGACTGGGAGGATCAAGCAAACAAATGATACAAAGTGCTGGAGGATTTGTGTGGAAAGGGGAACACTCATCCACTGCTGGGGGAAATGTAAACTTGTACAGCCACTATGGAAAGCAGTGTGGAGAATCCTTAAAAGACTGAAAATGAGCCTACCACCTGACCCAGTCATACCACTCCTGGGTATATACCCACAAGACTCATCCTACCACAGAGATTCATGCATAGCCATGTTTATTGCAGCTCTCTTCACAATAGCAAAGCGTTGGAACCAACCCAAGTGCCCCTCAACCAATGAGTGGAGAGGAAAAATACGGTACATGTACATAATGTAGTTCTATGCAGTGGTAAAGAAAGATGACATCATGAACTTTACATGTAAATGGATGGAACTAGAAGATATTATGCTAAGTCAGGTAACACAGTCCCAGAAAAACAAAGGACAAATGGTATCCCTTATTTGTGGATGCTAGCATCAAGTAAGGCAAACTGAGTAACATTAATGTTATATCTCTCATTATCTAAAAGCCAGTGTGCTCTTCGAATGTGAATCCCTTAATGGACTCTAGTATTAACTTACTATCTATTTTCAGACTTTATAATTTTTGTACAATTGTGGAGAATGTTTGCATATTTTAGAGCAATATAAAATTAAAAGGGAAAAATGTGCATCCTGAAATATGATTTGGAAATAACACATAGTTTATTTTCAGAGGACATGATTTTAGTACATGTGTGACATACAAAAATGCATATGGTGAAACAATACAGATTGGAGGGAACAACCACAAAAGAACTGGGATAGGAAACTGACTGAATCAGTAGAGTTCTTCCCCTCCAAAATAATCTTCTGCTTTGAAAAACTTTGAAAAGACTCAGGGGGAAACAGGACATGTATGGTGACTGCATGAACTTGGGAGGGGGAGGGGGGGCATGGAGGGGGTAAATGAGTCTAGGTTGAACTGAGAAGTGATGTATGAAATGCACAAAATTTCAATAAAAGATAACAAATAAATAAATAAA
The DNA here is from genome assembly GCA_009823505.1 of Rhizomys pruinosus. Classification (NCBI taxonomy): domain Eukaryota; kingdom Metazoa; phylum Chordata; class Mammalia; order Rodentia; family Spalacidae; genus Rhizomys; species Rhizomys pruinosus. The sequence goes on along the minus strand of VZQC01015217.1, from coordinate 410,353 downwards.
TAAATAAATAAATAAATAAATAAAATGTATTTGTTTCTCTGTAAAGAAAAAAAAGAAGAGAAGAACTATTTAAAAATTGAGTAAAGTGGTAAAAAGTTTGCTCCTTCCATAATATATGTAATATGTCAGTATAATTTCTACGCCTAAATTCTTAAAGAGGGCATTTCCAAAATAATATTTAAATTTACATGAAGGGGCTGGAGAGATGGCCTAGCAGTTAAGAGTGCCGACTGCTCTTTCGGAGGACCGTGGTTCAATCCCCAGCACCCACATCCTGGTTGAGAACCATCTTTAACTCCAGTTCCAGGGGAATCCTATGCCCTCTTCTGACCTCCGCGCCATTGCATGACATGGGTGCACAAACCTGCATGCAGACAGTACATTCATACACATACAAGAATAAATTTCAAAAAATTAAAAAAATTTTGCATGAAATAGGTAAATACCTTTAAAAGCAAATAGTTATTAAAATTCCATACAATATTTTTAGCTCATAAAAATATGTGACCTGGGGCTGGAGGGATGGCCTAGCGGTTAAGAGCGACGACCGCTCTTGCAGAGGACCCGGGTTCGATCCCCAGCACCCACATGGCGGCTGAGAACCGTCTGTGACTCCGGTTCCAGGAGAACTCCAGTTCCAGGGGAATCCGAGACCGTCTTCTGACCTCCGCGGCATCGCACGGCACGGGTGCGCAGACCTGCATGCAGACAATACATTCATACACATAAAAATAAATAAATAAATAAAAATTTAAAAAAAATGTGTGACCTACCATTGGATCTATTTGCTAAATATTCCATTTTAGTTTATGCAATTAGATATAAAAATAGTATTTCTCATTATAAATAAATTTTTACAAATAAAGTATTTCTCATTACTGTGAGTGGAAACATAGAATATCTGAAAATGCTTTACTTTAGAATCTTGAATGATCACAGTTTTTATTTGTTTTTGTTATTTCTCCATTGTTAAGTTTTAACATGCATGTATTGAAGAGGGTATTATATTTTCCCCAATACTGATATCACTAATGTCTCTAAATTTTTATCTTTACCTTTTAATTGTTTTTTACCCTACTAGGCAGCCAAATGAATATGTTTTTTCAGATAGCAAAGCATGCCACATGTATCTGAGCTGAATATTAAGAAGGATGTGGGAATCTTCTTTTGAACTTAGAATTGATTGATGGTATTTCAAATACTCCGGTTATTTATTATATTGAAATGATACTTCATTTTAAGTTAAATTTTCTAATTTGAGGCATGTGTGCACTCCAATAAATTTTTAAGACAATACAGATAAATCTAACAGACCTTTGCAGAATACCATACTTGTGATAATAAAAATTAAGACCAGAAGAAGAAATTAAGAAGAATTGATCTTCTTATAATCTGAAAACCTGAACCTACTCTGCTTTTATATTACCTATAAATTTGTCTTTTCAAGAAGATTGTAGAAATGAAGTCACCTACAAAATATATTTATTATTGACTTGTTTCTCACAATAAATCTCTAAGCATATATTCCTATAATTTCAGATATTAATAGTCCTTTTAAATATTTTATTTTATTTATTTTTTAAAATTTTGTGTGTATGTTAAGTATGTGAGTGCACCCATGTTTTTCATTGCCTCAGATATCATAAATGTGAGTTGAATACCCTGGAACTGGAGTTAGATTTGCTTGTTAGCTACCAGGTGTGTGTTGAGAACTGATCTCAAGTCCTATGCAAGAGCAGCCAGTACTCTAACCACTGTGGCATTTTTCCAACCCTGATAGTTCTTTGTTTGTCAATGCTGATCACAATAGAATCGTGAAGCTGTACTGAAATTATTGTTTGTTTGTTTGTTTGTTTGTTATGGTTTTAATGCCCATCAAGGGATAAAGTTCTTAGGGTTATATTTTTCCATATTTAAGTTCACTTAATTTATTGTTATTGTAGATAAAATCCTATTGTTGATTTCTGTGGAACAAAAGTCCATAGCTGTGATTGTTAAGTCAGTTTGTAGTCATATAACCCCACTTTATTGTCAAACATTATTTATTTATTTATTCATTCATTCACATCATGGCACAGTGAGCATATGGATATCAGAAGACAATTTGCTGGGGTGGGCTCATTCCATCCACCATTTGGGTTCAGGGGCTCAGAATCCTATTTTGATGTTTGATGGCAGGCACCCTTACCCACTAACTATCTCTCTGTCACACATGATTAATTTTATTTCATTTTGCTTGATGTAAGTAAGTAGGACAAGCCATCTCTTTTCTTCTGTAAGTCAGTGAGTGTCTAAATGAAGTAACAACATTTAGTGAAAGGATATCTGTCTTCATTAAATGTGCCATACATCTTTGTCAAAAATCAATTGAGCTTACTTATCTGGATCTATATCTGTAATCTATTTTCTGTTCTATTGACTTTTGTGTCTGTCCCTCAACTAACAACATCATTATTTATTTAGTGTAGCTATATGACAAGCCCTGAAACCTGAGCTTTGGTTTATTAATTATTTATTTATTTATGTGCATGAATGTACTGTGTGCATGCAGGTCTGTGCACCCGTGCTGTGCAGTGCCGGGGAGGTCAGAAGAGGGTGTCGGATTCCCTTGGAACTGGAGTTCTCCTGGAATTGGAGTTTCAGACGGTTCTCAGCCGCCATGTGCGTTCTGGGGATCAGTCCAGGGTCCTGTGCAAGAGTAATTGGCGCTCTTAACAGGTAGATCATCTCTCCAGACCCTGAATCCTGAACTTTAATGCACAGATTATGTCTATATTCTTCACAAGAGTACTTCACAGTAGTTTTACCTGGTCTACCAACTTTTGCTATACACAACACTTTTAAAAATAATTTTCTTTAAACATACAAGACAATTTTTAAGATTTTAGAAAAAAATTGGGGTCTGAAGAAATGGCTCAGTGTTTGAGAACACTGATGATTCTTGCAGGGGATCCAGATTCTGACCATAGCGCCCACATGGCTTAACTCTGTATATAATTCCAGTTCTTAGGGATCTGATGCTATCTTCTGGCTTCCATTCATGTTGCAAAATATGAGCACACTTATATACATGCAAGGAACGAACCCATACACATAAAATAAAGTAAATGTATTAAAACCTTAAAAACAATAAACAAGATATAACACTGGATATTATAGAGCTTTCTGGTCTACAAATGTAGATAGCCTTATTTTTGTATTTTTTTGTTTTTTTTTTGGTCTTTTTGAGACAGGGTCTCACTTTAATACCAACTGACCTGGAGCTCACTAAGTAGACCAGGCAGCTTTGAACTCACAGAGATTCACCTTCCTCTGCCTACAGAGTGCTGGGATTAAAGGAGTGAACCACCACACCCAGCAGAAAGCTTTAATAAAAAAAAACAACAAAACAAACAAACAATCAAACAAACAAAAAACATTCTTTGCACAACCTGGATGCACTTACCTACATGCAGGCAATACAGTCATACACCTACTATACTAAGAGAAATAAAATTAAATCCCATTATGTTAAGCTTTCGAGTTTATCTTAACACCATTGTTTTTCTCCAGCGAATAGGCACATATTTTTGTTAAATTTAGGTATAGATATGTTCTGCTTTTGAGTTGATGCAGAGCCCTTTATTTTAGGATATTTTACATATATCCACTACAAATATGTAGAAATTACACTACCATGTGTTATCATGTCTTATGCTACCTCGTTGAACTGACATTAATTGTAAGAGTATATATTTATTTTTCTTGTTTATTTTTTATATTTTGAAAACTCTAATTTTACATATGGGCATTTGTGTAATCTATGAGTATGGAGAGAGTAATTTCTAAAATGAATATTTTGTCTAATATTTTCTTACATATATTAGTTAAAACTTACAGCATTATTTTGAATGAAAATGAGAACAGGCACATCTGTACTTTGTCCTGATCCTAATGGAGAATCATTTAAAGTTTCTTCACTAATCCCAATGAAAGCTTTATGTTACTATATCAATTCCCAGCTCCTATATGCAAGAATATTTTTAGAAAATATTTTATTGATGTTTTGTGTTGTTCATAGATTATTTCTTAGTCCAGTTGAAACATATTCCCCTTTTCATGTATCCCATCCCACCCCACCCCAGTTTATGCATTCAGCCATACATATCTTTTATCTTTTTCTATCTTTTATAAATTTTCACTGAAGAGGTTTATTGTTGTGGGCAGAATTCAACAGTTTCAGTAAGTTCTTTGACCCCAGTCCTTATGTTGCTGTGGTTCCTTCCCATTTGTATTGCTCCAAAATATGCCTATATAAGCATCACATATATATTAACATTATGACATCTGAAAATAACCCAACATACATTTAGGAATTCATATTTTCCCATTTAATTTTATATTACTTTAAAATATGAATACATCCCCTCAATCCACATACTGCAATTACAAAGTCTGAAAATAAATGGTAAGTTAATTCTAGAGCCTGTTAAAGGATTCACATTATCACAGCACGGTTACTTTCAGAGAAAAAGAAAGACAATATTGATGTTACTCAGCTTGCCTTTCAACTAGGGATTTGGTGCTAGCATCCTCAAATGAGAAATGCAATTTGTCTTTTGTTTTTCTAGGGCCGTGTTACTTCACTTAGAATAATGTCTTCTAGTTCCATCCATTTACCTGCAAAGTTCACAATGTTATCTTTCTTTACCACTACATAGAATTTCATTGTGTAGATGTACCACATATTTGTTATCCACTCATCAGTTGAGGGGTATTTGGGTTGGTTCCAACTCTTCGCTATTGTGAAGAGAGCTGCAATAAAGATAAATGTGCATGTATCTCAGCAGTAGAGTGAGTCTTTTGGGTAGATACCCAGGAGTGGTATGACTGGATCAGGTGGTAGGCTCATTTTGAATCTTTTAAGGGTTCTCCAAACTGCTTTCCATAGGGTTTGCATAATTTTACATTCTCCCCAGCAGTGGTTGTGTCTTCCCCTTTCCCCACAACCTCTCCAGCATTTGGTTTCTTTTGTTTTCTCGAACTTAGCCTGTCTTATAGGAGTGAGATGGTATCTTAAAGTGCTTTTAACTTGTATTTCTTTAATTATTAACGATGTTGAACACTTTTAAAAATGTTTCTCAGCCATATTTACTTCCTCACTAGTGAAGTCTCTGTTCAGCTCTTTACTCCATCTTTTTTTTTTTTTGGGGGGGTCTTTTCAAGACAGGGTCTCACTGTAGTCCCAGCTGTCCTGGAACTCACTCTGTAGATCAGGATGGCCTTGAACTCACAAAGATTCGCCTGCCTCTGCCTCCCAAGTGCTAGGTACTCCATCTTTTAAGTGGGTCATTTGTTTTCTTACTTCTTTGGCTTTTGTTTGAATACTGTATATATTTTGGATGTTAATGCTTTGTCATGTATATTACTGGTGAAGGTTTATGCCCACTCTGTGGGTTTTCTCTTCACTTCATTGATTGTGTCTTTTGCTATACAGAAGCTTTTGAGGGTAATGAGATCCCACTTGGCAATTGTTAACCTTATTTCCTTCATGGTTGATGTTTCATTTAGAAAGTCTTTTCTTGGTACCACACAGCACAATACCAATGTGCTCCCAGTGTGTGGGGTGAGGGGACTTCACCCATGTCTTACAAAACAACAACCTACAAAAGTCCAGGTGAGGCCTGCCTGCCTGGGTGCTTTGGCTACCCCTGTTCCCTGTGGAGGCCTGGAATTTTTCCCTGGACCTTCCAACCTTTGGGTCCCAGTTTGCAACATGGGCAGAGATAGACACACACTACACAGAACAACACAGCATGTGCTCAGCACATGGCATAAGTTGACCAATAGGGTACCAGAGTGTGAGCCAAAGTAGCCTGGGAGAGTGGTGGTGCAGAGAATCTAGCAGGCTCAGTATTAGTGATTATAATTTGTGCAGCCAATGTGGAAGCACCAGAACCCAAAGAAAAAAATAAACGAAAAAAATCCACATGCCAAAGATAGAAAGAAAAAAAAAAAAAGCCCATGGGGAAACCTCTTAATAAACCCATACCAAACTTTACCAACCCTACAGAAGACTCCTACAATGAGATCTCCCTGACATGGACTTTAGAAAAACAATTGTGGGGGGGCTAGAGAGATTGCCTAGTGGTTAAGAGCTCCTACTGCTCTTGCAGATCACCTTAGATCAGTCCCCAGCACCCACGTGGAGGGTGAGAACTGAGAACTGTCTTTAACTCCAGTTCCAGCAGAATCCTACACACTCTTCTGGCATCTGTGGCATTGCACGACATAGGTGCACAAACCCACATGCAGAAAGTACATTCATACACATAAAAATACATAAAACAACAACAAAAAAAAAGAAAAAAATTCTGGACATATTCAAAGAAATGAGAGAACTAAGGTAAGAGAATGAAAAACTCAAGAAGTACCAAGAGGGAGATAATGACAAATGCTGGAAAGAACTAAAGGGAGAAAAAGACAAACTCTGGAAGGAAGTGGAAATGCTGAAAAGATCCAGGCTGAAATGAAAAAAAGAAAATGACCAATGAACCAAGGAGCTACAGATGAGAATGACAGGCTCCAGAAGGAAATGGGACTACTAAAGAAATCACAGGATGATATATGAAAAAGGAAATAATTGAAAATTCATCCAATCAGCAAGAAAGGATGGGAAAAAGCCTCATAAGCAGAATGGAAGAAGCAGAAAAAAAGAATATCAGACCTGCAGGATGACATGGAGCAACTAGAATGCTCAAGTAAAGATTATGAAAAATTAAAAAAAAAAAAAAAAAACACAAGAGTGGAACAACCAGGAAATGTGGGCCACTATGAAAAGACAAAACCTCCACATCATAGAGATAGATGAAGGAGAAGAATCCCAAAACAACACTATTGACTAGATCTTCAACAGGATAATAGAAGAATAATTCCCCAAACTGAAATAAGACAAACCCATACAAATACAAGAATCACATAGAACACCAAACAGACAGGACCAGAAATGAAATTCCCCACGCCATGTAATAGATGCTCAAAACAAAGACAAAATACTGAAAACCACAAGAGAAAAACAACAAGTCACATATAAGGGGAAACCCATCAGAATCACAGCTGTCTTCTCAGTGCAAACCATGAAAGCTAGAAGAATGTGTACCAAATACTTCCAGTACTAAATGACTTTAGATGCCAACTCAGAAAACTATACCCAGCAAAAATGTCAATTATACTTGAAGGAGAATGAATAATCTTTCAGGACATGAACAAGATGAAAGAATACATGCTTAAGAAATAAACACTTCAGAAAATACTAAAAGCAATTCAAATAACAGAGGAAAGAAGCAACTATCCCTACGTAATTAAAGAGAGAAAGCAACAAAATCATAATGGAATAAATATAAACCTAGACCAAGAATGCAAACAAAAAATAAGATAAAAGGAAGCAACACACTTCCCTCAATAATAATCTTAAATACTAATGGTCTAAACTCTCCAATCAAAAGGCATAGACTGGGAGAATGGATTAGGAAACTGATCTATTCTATATGCTGTCTACAAGAAACCCATCTCACCCTCAAGGATAGACACCACCTTATAGTGAAAGGAAGGAAAACATATTCCAAGCAAATGGTACCAGGAAACAAGCTGGAGTGGCTATTCCAATATCAGACAAAATATATCTCAAAGTAAAATTAATCAGATGAGACAAAGAGGGCCATTACAACCTTGTCAAAGGAACAATGAACTATGAAGACTTCACAATCTTAAACTTCTTTTTTTCCCCCTTTTTAAATTTTATTTTATTTTTTGACCCATGAGTCTCAAAAAGGCAGTTGTAGTACACATACCTACAGGCAGGTATCAAGGTATAAATTTAATCAAATTTGTCCATTTTTTGGGTGGTTGAGTACATGTTGTTAATTTGGGAAGCAAACTTAAATCCTTAAGTTAAATTATCCTACAGGTAAAAGAGGATGTTACAAGATGATACTGCATAGCACAAAAATTATAGAGAACATTTGTATATGTTAATCCCAAAGTTATTGTTATATAAATTTTGAGTAAAATACCATGTAATTTTAAATTAAATCAGATGAGACAAAGAGGGCCATTACAACCTTGTTAAAGGAACAATGAACTATGAAGACTTCACAACCCTGAATTTCTATGCACCAAATTCTGGTCAACCTAACTTCATAAATACAGCTCTGCAGGACCTCAAGAGACAGGTTAATCTTAGAACAATAATAGTGGAGGACTTCAACACCCCACTGAACCCCTTGGATAGATCAACAGGACAAAAAATAAACAGAGAGACATCAGAAATGAACAATACAATACAACAAATGGTCCTCATAAACATCTACAGAAAATTCCACCAAAATACGAGAGAGTATACTTTCTACTCAGCACCTCACGGAAAATTCTCCAAAATCAACCACATAGTAGGGCACAAAAGGAACCTCAACAAATACAAAAGGATAGAAATTATTCCATTCATTCTATCAGGCCACAGTGCAATAAAGCTCAGTATCCAACTAGCTATAAGAACACATGGAGACTAAACAACACAATCCTGAATAACGAATGGGTCAGGGAATAAATAAAGAATGAAAGAAAAGTACTCATGGAACTGAACAAAAAAAAAAAGGCAATACAACACAACAAAGCATGTGGGGTACTTTGAAATCTGTCTTGAGAGGGAAATTTATAGCCCCAAGTGCCCACATCAAGAAAACAAAACAAAACAAAACAGAAAGGGAATAAATAAACAATCTAACACTGCAGCTAATAAAAACTCGAGAGACAACAAATGAACCCTAAACCCAACAGATAGTAAGACATAACAATCAAAGCAGAAATCAATGAAATAGAAACAAAGAACACAATACATAAAATCAATGAATCCAAAAGCTGGTTCTTTGAAAAAACAAACAAAATAGACAAACCTTTAGCCCAGTTAATGAGAGAGAGAGAGAGAGAGAGAGAGAGATCAAGCATTCTGACAAACACTTTTTTCATTTCGTTCTGCAGTCTTGACTTACTTTGATATGCGTCCATGTGGAAGTTGACTTTTTTGAGTAAAAGTTTTTTTTTTTTTTTTTTTTTTTTTTTGTTTTGTTTTTTCTAGTTTTTTGTTGTTGTGTTTTGCTGTTGTTGTTTTGTTTTTTTTTTTTTTTTCCAATATGCATCACTTCCCACTGCTTGGACAAAAGCTCAAGGGACTGTGCAACAGAAAATACTTACAACTAAGTAATTGGCACTACTATGCACAGATGAGGGATACCAATTAAGTCGATTGTTTTTCTGGACTGTATATGTCAGCATGATGTCTTCCTAGCTCCAGCCATTTTCCTGCAAAAGCTCATGATGTCACTTTTCTACTTTCGTACTGAAAGGCATTGGGTTGGTTCCAGATCTTAGCTATTGTGAGAGAGCTGAATTAAACATGTCCATGCATGTATCTCTGTGGTGGTGTGAA
>VZQC01015217.1:354001-396141 GCA_009823505.1 Rhizomys pruinosus | reverse complement strand
GCTCTGGTGAGGTGGGGGGATAGGGTGGGGGACATGGGTCTAGATTTGATAATCTTGTACAAAATATATATTAAAAATTAATTAATTAAAAAAAAGACTGAGAGAAAGATGTAGGACAGTCATGGCAGAATGCATGCATGATCTGGGGTGGGGTGGGGTGGGGTGGGGTGGGGGGAAGGGAAAGGGGAATATGCCTGAACCGAATTGAAAAATGATGTCTGAAACACACAAAACATCAATAAAAATCCTTGAGAAAAAAAGGCTAAAAAGAAAGAAAGTCTTTTCTTTCACCTATGTTTTCTAGGTTGCTTCCAATGTTTTCCTCTATCACTTTCAGAGTTTCAGGTTTCACATTGAGGTCTTTGATCCTCTCGCAGTTGATTTTTGTACAGGGTGAGAGGTAGGATTTTAATTTTGTTCTCTAGAAATGGTGATCCAGTTTTGTTAGCACCATTTGCTGAAGATACTATTTTTCCTCCATTGAGTCTTTTTGTCCTCTTTGTCAAATACAAGGTGGCTGAAATTGTATGAGCTCAAGTTTGGATCATCAGGTTTGTTCCATTGATCCACAGGTCTGTTTTTGTGTCAGTACCAGGCTGTGTTTATCACTATATCCCTGTAATATAGTTTGAAGTCTGGTATAGTGATTCCCCCTCTTTTCACTCAGGGTTGCTTAATTTAAGGAGTTTGTTTTCCAATCCTGTGAAGGATCTCATGGGGATTTTACTTGGCATCGCCTTGAATTTGGATAATAATGTGTATAGAATGGAAATTTTTTACTGTATTAATTTTTCCAATCCATGAGCAGGGGAGGTCTTTCCATCTTTTGATGTCATCTTCAATCTCCTTTTCCAAGGGTTTAAATTTTTGTTGTAGAAGTCTTTGGTGTCTTTGAATGTGTTTGCTCCTAGGAATTTATTTTGAGCTTATTGTGAGTGGGAAGGTCTCCTTTATATTCTTTCTCCAGTTGCTTGCTGTTGCTCTAAAGAGAGGCTGATTTTTCTACGTTAACTTTGTATCCGCCACATTACTGAAACTCTAAATCATTTCTAGGAGTTCTCTGGTGGAGTTTTTAGCATCTTTTAGGTAAACTATCATATAATCTGCAAAAAGGGATAGTTTGACTTTCTCTTTTCCAATTAATACTTCTTTAATTTCCCTTTATAGGCTTATTGTCCTAGCAACAATTTCAAGCAGTATATTGAAGAGGAGTGGTGATAGGGGGTAGCCTTCTGGGGTTCCTCCCCCTAAGTGGAATGCTTCTCCATTTAGGATGATGTTCTATATTTAGGATGATCCTGGCAGTGGGTTTATTGTATATGGAATTGATTATGTTGAGGCATTATGACCTCAACATAATCAAGTATTATGACCTCTTCTAGAGGTCCCAAGGTAGGTTACCAGCTCCCATCTCACATATCTCACAACTAATTAACTTAAGAGCCAAGAGATGTGAGGCCTTCTGTGCTTTCTTCTTGGTTCCACAAGTAGTGTGTTTGGGTGTGGTAGGGAGAGAGAGAAACAGAGAATTTCAGGACACTTGGTGGCATTCACTTTAACAGTGAAAACACTACCAAAATCACATAAATCAAAGAGTACAGTCCTAGATATACCTTGAAAATTCATCTGAGTGTAAGACCTGAAATAGGAAAGCAGAATGTCCCTTTTTTCTCAACAAAGAACTTATATACGAAGTCCCTACAATTTATCTGTGTTTGAAACATCTGGATAAATGGATGACAAAGCACCAGGAATATTGGTTTGGGGTAACAAGTGCTAAAGTGCAAGAATATTATGGAATCAGAACTTGCCAAGGAAATTTTGTGTGTTTGCATTACTCTGTAATGAGACGCATACACAAAGAGTACCTTAGTGCAATTTCTACATTGTAGAACAGTAATCCATCTGTGGAATGTTATGTATATGTACAAAAGTACACATCAAACTATAGTTGGCTTAAATTCTTATAATATTTAAGGAATTAACCATTAAAGGCTATACTTTTATCTAACAAAATATTTGTTCAAAACTAGCTGAGTCAAGACACTAGTTCACTTAATAATATTAAATGAATATTTATGCACTTAGACAATGTTAAATTGAAGAAGAGATAACAAAATTGCCCCAGTACTCAAATGCTATTGAATACTAATTTTGAAAGTGGAGCTAAAATATAACCATAATTCTTCCATAAACACGTGGCTAAGAATGATTTCCTCTATTATAAGATGAACAGGTTATGAGCTTGAAATATCCTAGACTACATGGATAATCAGAATTTTAGAAAAAAGGAAGAAATATTTTTTCTCTATTTTTTAACAGCTGTTGGGACTCCAAAATTGTCTCTGAACAGGTTATGAGCTTGAAATATCCTAGACTACATGGATAATCAGAATTTTAGAAAAAAGGAAGAAATATTTTTTCTCTATTTTTTAACAGCTGTTGGGACTCCAAAATTGTCTATTGTCTTTATTGCAAAAAGAAGCTTCTTTGATGAGATGTGGTAGGTAAAATTGTTTGCAAATAAAGGATCCAGATTTAGTTTGTAATAAGAAATTACATTTGTCTAGAGATGTGGCAGATGTAGGATTTTCACTAGTATCTATGACTTTCCCAATTATATGTATTTGGCTATGTTTACAGCAATTAACTTGAGTTCCCACCCATTGAGTGGGCCTTAAGACCATCTAGATAGATGTTGATTACTTTTAAGATAAAAGAGCCACTACTGCACTAATATAGTTTCTTATGCTGGCCATCGTGGGTTTTTATTTTATTTATTTATTTTTTTTTAGGCTTTGAAATATGGGATTGGACTATTAATTGATGTTCATGCCTAGCAACTTGCATAGTGTCTGTTCTCGTTTGTCTTCCACTGCTGTGACAAAACACTCTGACCGACACCAACTTGGGGAGGAAAGGGTTTATTCAGCTTAGATCTCCGGGGTCGCAGTTCATCACTTAGGGAGCCTGTGCTGGGTTAAGGGAGCCTCAGTTGGGGAATTGGCTCCATTGGATTGGCCTGTGGCCACATCTGTGGAGTACTGTCTTGATGGTCAAGCAGTGTGGGAGGGCTCAGCCCACAATGAGTACTACCACCCTGGGCAGGTTGTTGTGTACTGTATAAGAAGGCGGGCTGGGCATGAGCCAGGGGAGCAAGCCAGTAAACAGCATTCCTCCATGGCCTGTGCTTCAGCTCCTGACTCAAGGTTCCTGCGCTGAGTTCCTGCCCTGAGTTCCTGCCTTGGGCTCCCTAAGTGATGAACTGTGACCCAGGAGATGTAAGCTGAATAAACCCTTTCCTCCCCAAGTTGGTGTTGGTCAGAGTGTTTTGTCACAGCAATGGAAGACAAACTAGAACAGAAATTGGTACCAGAAGAGTGGGGTATTGCTGTGCCAGACCTTACCTTAGTGTTTTGGGGAAGGATTATGGAAGCGTTTGGAACTTTGGGCTAGAAAAATCATTGAATGCCTAAAGATTGTTGCTGTGGAGCTTGGACCAGTTTTTGCTGAAGGAGTTGTAGAAGATGGAGGCCTGGCTTGTGAAGTTTCTAGTATCAAAGGGGAGCAGAGATCATCAGGACTGTGTAATTTGTGGGTTCTGGTCAGCTGGGGCTGAAGAATCAGCTGTAAGTAACAAGAGACTAGAACCTGAAGTGAAATCTTTGTTGTGTTGGGACAATTGATGCTGGTTAGCTGGGGCTGAAACATCAATTGTAAGTAACAAGAGACCGGCATCACTGTGGTGAAATCTTCTGGGAAGAATTTCTTCAGGGTCAGCACACAGAAGCTATGTTCCTGAAGGGGCCCAAGCCTCCATGTCAAGCCAGAAGCAGGACTTGGTAGTGTATGAGTCTCCTTTATGGTTCTGGTGTTGAAATTTGAGGGGGGTCACAGAGAGCAGCCGAGGCTTGGCACTGTGAGAGGTCAGGGAAGACCACTGGTGGAAGTGCACCTCGGTTGCAATGAAGACCCCAGGATTGCAGGGGTCATGGAGAGAAGCTGAGGCTTTGCACCAGGAGAGGTCAGAAGAGACCATTGGTGAAGGTGCTGCCTCAGTGTCAGTGGCGACCCCAGCTTTTTGGAGATGCCCGGACCATGTGATGACCACCAAGAGCAGCAGCAGGTGTGAAATGGAGTTGGCCTGGGCCTGCCAGATGAGTTGTGTGTGCCACAGACAGCAGAATCAGATAGGGGGAGCTGCCGAGACCCTTTGGAGCCCAGAAGATCATGAGTGAATCCCAGGTGTCCAGCCTTGAGCTACTTTGCTGGACTTAGGTTTTGTTTGAGAGTGCCTGATTCTTCCCTTTGAAATAAGACAGTACTTGTTTTGGATTTTACAGCAGCCCACAGTTAAGAGACTTTTAATAGACTGGACTTTTAAGTGTTTGGACATTTTAAGGACTGTGGGGCTTTTAAGGATGTACTGTCTTAGGTTGTGATTAGTGTTAACATCATACTTTGGGGATAAGAACTGGAAAGGTGGTTTAATAGTGATGTGTTTGTGTGTCAAGTTGACAAGGGGTCAATTGTGCTGGATAGCTTTGGTGTCAACTTGACACACCTGGGTTGAGGGAGCCTCGGTTGGGGAATTGGCTCCATTGGATTGGCCTGTGGCCACATCTGTGGAGTATTGTCTTGATGGTCGAGCAGTGTGGGAGGGCCCAGCCCACAATGAGTGGTGCCACCCTGGGCAGGTTGTTGTGTACCGTATAAGAAGGCAGGCTGGGCATGAGCCAGGGGAGCAAGCCAGTGAACAGCATTCCTCCATGGCCTGTGCTTCAGCTCCTGCCTCCAGGTTCCTGCCCTGAGTTCCTGCCTTGGGCTCCCTAAGTGATGAACTGTGACCCAGGAGATGTAAGCTGAATAAACTCTTTCCTCCCCAAGTTGGTGTCAGTCAGAGTGTTTTGTCACAGCAATGGAAGACAAACTAGATCAGAGCAGGAACTTGGAGGCAGGAGCTGAAGCACAAGCCATGGAGGAATGCTGTTCACTGGCTTGCTCCCCTGGCCCATGCCCAGCCTGTCTTCTTATACAGTACACAACAACCTGCCCAGTGTGGCACCACTCATTGTGGGCCAGGCCCTCCAACACTGCTGGAAAATCAAGACAATACTCCACAGATGTGGCCACAGGCCAATCCAATGGAGCCAACTCCCCCATTGAGGCTCCCTCAACCCAGGTGTGTCAAGTTGACACTAAAGCTATCCAGCACAGTATCCTTTAAAGCCAAGAGAGCTAGTCTTCAGAGTGGAGACTTCCAGATCAATTCAAGCTCTGTTACTCCAATTCCTGTGCCCAAAATGTGTCCTGAGTTCAGAAATAGGGTCCTATCTTGACATTCTGAAAAGCAAAAAAGTCACGTGGCAATAGCCATATTATTTTAGGTATCTCTTGAACTAAACTGACCAACAACTTGAAGTGAGGTTTCTCCTGCCTGACACTGTGTTTCTTGTTATATAGCCTTCAGCTATCCATATACTCATCACAGAATATCTATGAGAAGTCCAGCCTTAGGGGACACATCTACAAAGAACCTCTACAACTAAAGCTCTTTGAACATAGTGAAACAGGAGGCAGAGAGAACACTAATGCATCTCTCAACTCCCATCACCAAAGCTTCTCTGAATTGGAATCCTATTAAAAGGTCCCCATCCCAGTGCTTAGGGACCATTGTGAAAGAGGGAGCAGAAAGACTGTAAGATGCAGTGATGGTATATAACCTCAAAGAAGCATAGTTTTCCAGGAAAGATTTTAATAACTAAGGTTGGTAAGGAACACAAGGAGACAGAGTTTTCTAGGCTTCTTGGAACTTGCTTATGTGAACACAAACAATGGCTACAAGGATGCACAAGACCCATGAAATCTCAATCTGACAGAAACCCAGCATACAAATGGGGAAATGGAGGCTGGAGAGATGGCTCAGTGGTTAAGAGCACTGACTGCTCTTGCAGAGGACCTGGGTTCAATTCCCAGGACCCACATTGCAGCCAAGAACCACCTTTAAGCTGGGTGTGGTGGCACATGCCTTTA
This sequence comes from Rhizomys pruinosus, assembly GCA_009823505.1. Taxonomy (NCBI): domain Eukaryota; kingdom Metazoa; phylum Chordata; class Mammalia; order Rodentia; family Spalacidae; genus Rhizomys; species Rhizomys pruinosus. The sequence goes on along the minus strand of VZQC01015217.1, from coordinate 390,108 downwards.
ATCCTAGTACTTGAGAAGCAAAGGCAGGAAGATCTCTGTGAGTTCAAGGTCAGCCTGTCTACAAAGTAAGTTCCAGGCCAGCTGGGGCTATAGGGAGACCCTGTCTCAAAAAAAGAAAAGAAAAGAAAAAAAAATGAGGAAATGGACAGGAAGCCTCAAACTTAGCTGAGGAAAGATTGGAAGCTAATAACTGCTTTTTAAGGTAGTGACTACTGAACAGGCTCCAATATATGAAGTCACACCAAGGGACATCTGCAGACACAAATTTGACTTGATAAACTTAACATATATGGCAGAATGCATGAAATCTTGTAAACTGAGTACAGAAGGGTTAATATAGGGGAGGTGATCTAAATGTGATTAAGATGTATTATATGAAATGCACAAGAATTCAATAAAACATATTCTAAAAAAAAAGGAAAGAGTAGGAGAAGAAGCTCAGAGAATGTCTTAGGCATCAAGTCTTTTATTCTTTTTCTTGGCAGGTTGATGATTGGTGTCTTCACAGAAGGTTTCCAGGCACACACTGAGAACTTTAACTAAGAAAGTTACCTCCATTTGTGCAGGCTTGAGGGGGTACTTCAATCAAGTAGAAACTATTGAAGTGTGAATAGAAAAAACAAAGGAAGGAAAAGTGTCACCTGGAAAAAGTTTGGCTATCAATCCAGAAGAGTTACAGAACAACCTTACTCTGGGAAAAAGCCCCTGGTCCTGTTGAGAGAGCAGGAATAGAAGATCACTTTTATCAGTAATTGTGACTGAGGCAGTCCTTTATTATTTTTCAATCAGGAATGCTTCTTCTCCCAGATGATTATATTAATTTCATTAAAATTGTATTTTCTTGGATGCTAGAGAAATCGCTCAATGGTTAAAAGCCCAGGGTGCTCTTGCAGAAGACCTGGGATCAATTCCCAGCACCCACATGATAACTAAACTATCAGGAACTCCAGTTTCAGGGGAATCCTGTGACTTTTATGACCCCATGGTGTACTTACACACATGCAATGAAATACACTCACACATAAAATAAAAATAATAAAATATTTTTAATATATTTGTCAATATTATACTTTTTCAAGAATTGTTTGATATTCATGGAAAACCATAATAGTTGAATTTGTAATATTAATAGATAACACTAAAAATATATATATATTTATTTATTTTTTTTTTTTTTTTTTTTTTTTTTTTTTTTTTTTTTTTTTTTTTCTTTTTTATATTTATACATATATATATGTATTAGTTATATGTATATATAATACCACATATATATATATACCACATATATATATACTTATACCACCATATATATTATTATATATATTATATATATATATATATATATGTGGTATATATATATCACTTCCATAGGGATAAACTTGATCTAGGACAGATGAGGACATACATATTATTGTTTGAAAGTTAATGACATTATTTGCCTGTCTAACTTTTATTTCTGTTTGTACCTTTGATCAGTTTTGTCAACTATTACTTTTCAAATTATTTGATGGTTATATGAAAAAGCACTTTCTGCAAACTTAGAGAAACGTTATTTTTTCCTGTAAAAGTTTATGCAAACTTAAAACCATAGAAATGATCCATGGAAGAAGAAAAAAACATGAATTTATCAATGTATGCTTAGTAGTTTGTGGATTATCAGAACCCATTATTCTTTTTGTCAGTCATCTCGTAGATACTCATTCAAGGATCATAATATAATTCTTTCTATTTGCCAAAAGTTATTTATTCTTTGCATTTCTTCATATTAATAGATTTTATGTTCACGGAAATGGCCTCACGTTTCACAACTCAGTATTCACTTCATGGTGTAGTTTATGTATACAAATGTATATATATATATATATTTACACGTTTCTGTTTATTTTCTGTATTTCTCACCCTGCTTCAATCATCCTCTCTCCATAAAAAGTCATGTATAAACAATAACTACCTGTGTGCCTGTCCTAGTGTGCCTGTCCTATCTTTTCTCATTTTCAACCACTGCTAATTGCATTCTTAATCATACACTGATTATTCATTTGTTTTTAATTATCTATGATTTGATGATATCTCTAATGAGAATGTAAGATATTTTATTAAGCTTGAAAAAAAAAGAAATGTTCTAGTGTTCAAAGAGACAGAGAATGACCCAATAACAAGGTCAAGGTACTTTTAAAAATTTAGCAGAAAGCCCATTTTTTTAAGCTTATCTTGCAAACTAGTTTTCTGTATAAATTGTCTACAGACAAAAAATATTCTAAGTAATTTATAAATGGTTTCAACATTTTGGATGAATACCTTCTGAGTTAATAGTGACATATAAAAAGCTTAAATAAATTTAATGTACACAATATTATACTATGGAGAGATATTTTCTATGCATCTATCATCTATCATTTATCGTGTGTCTATCATCTATCTATATTTATGAAACCATCAACATAATCTATGTGATTAATATATTCATCATTTCCTGCCCTTTCTTTCTGCTTTTTCTTTACTTTTTATTCAAATAACTAAGATACACACACATATAATGTTTATGTTTTTAAAACAGGATTATGAACTATAGACATCATGATTCCTGGAATAAATTTTTACTACATTTCTAAAGACTGTATTCTTGAATTCCTAATTGTAATACACTTCTAGAAACTGTTTTAGATTACTGAGCTTTCTAGTTTCCTTTTAATTGCCATGACAAATGACTCTGACCAATTTGAACTTGGGGAGGAAATGGTTTATATGGCTTACATTTCCAGAATCACAGTTCATCACTAAGGGAGCCCACCATAGGAACTCAGGGCAGGAACCTGGAGGTAGGAGCTGAAGCAAAGGCCATGGAGGAATGCTGCTTACTGTCTTGCTCCCCTGTCCCATGCCCAGCCTGCTTTCTTTTACTGAACATAACCTGCTCAGGAGTGACACCACCCATAATGTGCTGGGCCCTCCCAAATAACTCAACAGTCAAGATAATACTCCACAGATGTGGCCACAGGCCAGTCCAATAGAACCAATTCCCCAATTGAGGCTTCCTCATCCCAGGTGTGTCAAGTTGACACTTTACAAATTCAGTTATTTTTCTAACCCAACATTCCAAATGGTTCTACAATCCTCCCCAACACACCAAGGTCAGTTCTGTCACAGCAGTAGCCCATTCTCTGTTATGAATTTCTTTTCTAGTTTCCTTTCAATTGGTATAACAAAACATTCTGACTAATTCCAACTTGGGGAGGAAAGGGTTTGTTTGGCTCACATCTTGTGGGTCACAGTTCATCACTGAGGGAGCCCACAGTAGGAACTCGGGACAGGAACCTGGAGGCAGGAGCTGAAGCACAGGCCATGGAAAAATAGTGCTTACTGGCTTGCTCCCCTGGCCCATGCCTAGCCTACTTTCTTATACTGTAAATAATAACTTGCCAGGGGTGGCACCACCCATAATGGGTTGGGCCCTCCCACATAACTCAACAATCAAGATAATACTCCACAGATTTGTCCACAGGACAGTCCAATAGAACCAATTCCCCAGTTGTGGCCTCCTCAACCGAGGTGTGTCAAGTTGACACTAAAGCTATCCAGCACACTGAGTATACTACTCAAACATCTTGCATATTCCTGGGCAAATAACACAGTCCCCTATGATGAATTTCTCTTTTCTTTGTATGGTACAATTTCTTTATCTGACCCATATAAAACCTGTGTTTTATTTCCTCACAACTAATTTAGTCATATGTCAATGAATAATATTATATCAAAACATTAAAATAATGAATTATTAGAAGTGAATTTTCATATATCCTTGATAACAAAGGAGCAATTTATTTTTAGGAATTTGGGATTTTTTTTTCACCTTAGCATTGAATTTACTACTTGTGTCAATCTTAAGTTATTCAGACAACTTTCATAAATAAGGTAACAGATTTCTATAACCTCATGTTCTTTGTAATCCAACCATACTCATCCATTAACATTAGGCAAAATTTTTAACATTATAATCACAATTTTAGTGTACAATGTAGAATTACATCACCATATTGATTTCCTATGCTAAGCACTTAACCATTAGTATTAAGCAGATTTGAAGATTCATTAATAATATAGGTATGCTTTGAGATTAAAAAGAAAAAGGTAACTATAATCAATTAAATAAATACCACAGGGCTGGAGAGATGGTTCAGTGGTTAAGATCACTGGCTGCTCTTGCAGAGGACCTGGGTTTGGTTTCCTGGACAAACTGTAGCTAACTACTGTCCATAACTCCAGTTTTATGGGTATCCAACACCTTCTTCTGACCTCCACACCTCCACAACCATTGCACAACACGGATATACTTACATATATGCAGGAAATATATTCATTCACATAAAAATGAAAAATCATAAATAAAAAAGAAAAATACAAAACATAGGAAACAAAGAAGTTATCTTTTACCCAACAAGTATTCTATTTCATATACACATATAAACTAATGACAACTTTTCAGAGGGTAATGCAATAGATGACATATTATTTTTTAAACTTTTAGTAAAATTACAGCTTGGTATGGTGGCAACGCCTTTAAGCCCAGCACCTGCGAGGCAGCGACTGGCAGATCTTTAACAACCAGAATGAATATAAATTATCCTTTGATAACTCAGAATCAACAGGTATTATAATAATATAATTTCTCTCCAAAGAGCAATGTGTATCAAGTTGTAGAACACAGAAAGCTTGGAAATTAACTTTTATTCCTAATGTCTCCTTGGGTTAATTGCTATACTACCTCTGGGGTAGTACATATGTGGAGTATATCACGTGTTCACATTCAATTTAGAAAATGATATTCTAGAAAACAGTTGTTGTATGTGTGAAAAGAGAAGACTTTTTGGCCCATTGGCAACAAAAATAATACATTCACCAAAATTAAACATTAAGAAAAATCAGTTTGGTCTATAAAGATGTGTTTGGAGTCTATGCTTGGAAATACTATGGCTACACTTATAAAAGTGTTCACAAAGGTAGCTCTGTGTTCTCTTACAAAATAAAGACATTCAGAAAATTAATATTTTGATAAATATTTTACTAATAATAATTGGATATGTATATATATATATAATATAATTATGTTTTAACAGATACTATACATATATATATATGTATATATATTATATATAATATATGTATAGTTATCTGGTTAACAATATCAATATATGGTTTTATATAATATATGCCAAATAATATATGTGTATACTATATTACTAGTATATAATATATGTCATATATATATATATATATTTGTATATATATACAATATATATATATATGCTCACATATTTCACTGATTTAATATAATTTAATAATCAATACAGGTAAAAGACATGAGTACTACAAATACATTGCCATTGACTCATTTTTGAAACTCTATTATTTGGTGTTCCTGATTGTGATATCCATAAATAACATTATGTTCATTACAGTGTAGATCAAAACTACATACTTGATTTAATAGAACCAGCAAGGAAAAATCAAGCTCTTACTATCCTCGAAGCTCCATTTTTACAAGCTATCTGGCATAGTGCTGAAGATCATGTGCATACTACCACAATAGAAAAGATATCCTCAACCTTGCCCATCTGTGAATCCTGTAATCTACATCTGTTGAGGGCATCCATGCCTTCTTGGACACTGCCCTTCCTGGACAGGATAGGCCAATGTAAAACAAAACTCAGTTCCAGGAATATACTCCCTCTCTAAACCAGGGCTTCTATAAACCCTTAACTGGCCATTGCCCCTGCTCTTTGTTATCCACCAGAACTGGGTGTAAAACTATTCCTGAAGACCCCACATACCTGGGCTGCGGACCAAAGAAGAAGAAATGAAGTCGGTGTTGCTTTCAAAGTCTCATTTTTACTGGCTAATAATCATAGTTCTGGAAGGGGATATGCATGTGAATTGCTCATGCCTAAGCAACACATCTACAATGCAACCCGTACACACAAGCCCTGAGCATCATAGAACAAGGACTCAAAAAGGCATTGACTATCTCTTAACTCTCATTAAGGAAGTCCCTCCATGCAACAGGAGACCAGGAACTCAAAAGGGCCTGAATGGGTACACTGTGAATGTTAGGAATCTACATAGTTCGGTTCCATGGACAGACTGCTTATATTTAGCTTCACCCACCCAGAGCTCAGGAAATATTGCAGAAGAGTGGATGGAAAGATTGTAAGATCCAGGGGGGTGGTGCAAGACCAAATGGAAATAAATAATACAAGCTCCTGGGACCGTGTTCATATGAACCTACAGCATTAGCATCAGCATGCAAAGTCAGCAGAACAAAAACCCAGAACAGAACTGCAGAAATGTGTAGGAGAGACCAAACTTGGATGAGAAAATACTGCAGCTGATGGTGGTCAGATGAGAAAGCCTGGCCTTCTTTAGAAAAGCGACTCTGGATAAGCTGACTAGAGCTCACTGGATGAGCTGGCACTGAGGAGTGGGTGGGGAGAGTAGTTTGGCTCAATGGACCCTAGGATAAATAACAGAATGTGTGAACTCCTCAGCTCTGGGGGTAACAGGAGAATTGGGAGGCATGCAGGACGGTGCCAAGGGAGAAGTTGGGTATAAAGGCACTTAAGGCTAATTGAAAAAGTATGTATGAAATCCAGAAAAATTAATGTAAAAATAATAATCATCAACCTTACCCAACTGTTATTCCTCTGAAGTACATTAACAACTGGCTTGACAAGAAATCTCCACTGATGTGATACTGGAACAAATATCATGTGAGAAATTGACAACAGTTTCTTTGGAATTAAGACCCACTTGCTAAGATGGAGTCCATACCTGACACTAATATAAGTGTATGGAACTTGAACCACACAGGTCATGGAACATAATGGAGAAACTTTACTATTATTTTCCTAGTGATCATATTAAACAGACTCTTAATGAATTATTTTTATACACATAGATTAATGCCTCTCACTATCTTCAACAGGGATGTTTCCTTGTGAAACAGATGGTGATAAACAGATTGGATTGTATTCAAGGTCCATTTCATAAGATGGAGTCAATATCTTGTGTTGATAATAGTCAAAAATAATACATTTACACGGTCAACAGATGGAGGGATAATGAAAATATGGGAAATTTACACAAAGGAATATTATTCAGATGTTAATAGACAGAAATAAAAAATATCATCCAATGTGAGTTAATGGAGACCAAGAAAGTTTAACATGCAACTCTTTCATAAGTGGATTCTATTTATGGATCTTTAGATAGGGGCATTTCAATTGAAGACTCTAGTAAGGGACCATTGGAGGATGGATCATGGGAAGGCAAATAGTATTCAGTGATATTGAGAGGGTGAGGGGAATAATAGGCTAAGAGGATTTAGATGGATGAGGAACGAATGGGAGAATGGGGCAGAAGAAGGTGTCAGGGTACAAATAACAAATACTAGGGACCTTTTGAAAAATTCATAAAGGTATATACTACTGAAGAAATGTATTAATATATGACATAAAAGAGTTAATATAATTACCCAATAAAAGGGTTCACTGTCTCTATCAGGCATTGCAAGCTAGCAAAAAGAAAAGCCAGAAATTGAATCCATCTTTTATATTTGTTGAGTGGGAAGTGTTCATAAACATTCAAACATCATTTGATATTGCCAATGCATTTTATTACCAACCAGAAATTGCTGATAAGACCCTAGTTCTGAAGACAATACACATGTGAGTTGAAGAATAAACAAGAGCAAATGAATCTGTGCTTGGTCTTGGAGCTTCATCTCTACTATCTAAATTTCATAGTACTAGATGTTTTATGTTATGGGAAGAGAAAAGCAATCAAAGAAATGTAAGGTGGCTTTACCCAACAATAAACACTGTAAGCCACAGTTACTACTGGTGAGGCAAATTATGCCCGCTGGTGCAATAATGGTAGGACTGCTAAGGGAATAGCTAGTCACTTTCTGATTGGACTTATGCTCCACTTCTCAAGATGGAGTCCACACCTTGCCCTTACACTGTTGTCAGGGTCCATTACCTATCTCTTTATGTGTCACGGGCCATAGGGAAGAACTTACTATTATTCTAGTAAATAGATTTATTATTAAACTGACTTCAAATGACTGATAGTTAATCCCATAGTTTAATGCATCTCTCATCTCTCACCAGGGAATTTTCATCCTGCAAATAGCAATTAACAGAGAAGCACACTGTGGCTCAATGCAGAGTGAAGAAAATCAGAGTGAGGAGTTCTCAGACATGACACACTGTATCCCATCCTGTCCTACAAAGACTCAGTGGTCACTGTGGTAGATAATGAAGAATGATTGGAATCTAAGTCTTCGTCTATCTCAATAAAGTTCATAAAAGCAATCTTCTGGTTAAAGCATAAATGAAAATTGATTTAGTCATGCAGAAAACATGCAGGGTGACTGGGATTGAGCATGGGCGTGGCAAAGTGTGTGAAAACTTAAATAGATGAAAAACAATAATTGTAATTTGGGGCAAAATGAAAACTCTTATTCCATAAGGCTTCAATTTTGTAAGTTTCAAGTTAAATCCAGAGAAATGAAACATTAAAAAATTATATCTGATGAAGAATTGTCTCATTAAAAGATAAATATAATATTGGATTCTTTATTTAGACTAAGCTTTGATAAAATGAATCCTAATAGTGAAGAAGATAGTTTGTTTACGGATTAGCTTTCAAACAAATTCATTTCATCTGTTACAAATTGGTGTTGTAACTTTAGAGAAATAACTTACTTTCCCTATTCTTATTTATTCATTGTAAGGTTTAACTTAAATCATCACTGCATCAATTTTTGTTATTATATGGACTGTTCTTTTGAAAATGCTTTATCACAAATAGTGTTCAACAATATATACTTTTATAGAAAACCAAAAAGAAGTTCATTTGCAAGTTAACAAAATAAAACACAAAGACTTTAAATAATTTTTCTAGCACTATTAATATTATAATTTCTACAACACAGTCTTGACATTTGAAATATAAAGCATTTCCTCAGGCAGAAATCCCATAAAACACTATAACCCAAAATAAAAAGTTATACACATTATTATTTGATTTTATAAATTATGCCTCCAGAAATGTGTTCCTGTATACATATTATTTGATGTATTTACAGTTTTTAGATTACAACTTTAAATTGAGCCTTGAACATTCACAACCCATTTATTCTTAGCATGCATGACAGCTTCTGAGTAAAGCAAATCACTTTCTATATATCCCAATCAAAATTTGTGATTCATTTCAGAGACCAAGATCTTAATCTCTAAAACATAGGCCTTCTCCAGGCTAAAGGGCATAATTGCCATTCGTATTCCAGTGATACGGTTTTTCAAATATTGGAACATGTAATTCCACTAGTAATATCCTGAGTCAAACAAAAAGGCAAGGGAAATTGAGAAAGAAATGGCTAATAATAATTTTATGTATGGAAATGACAAGTAACAGAAATATTTATGAATTTTAGCAACCTTCGAATGATTTGAAGCTATGGTGCTAGTCACCTGATGATCATGGTGCCTATATCTATCTACAGGAGCCAAGTTACCATCACCGAAATGGTACCATTCCATTTTCTTAAGGGTTAGGGTTAACAGAAGTCCTCCCCAAACCTCCTGCTCAAGTTCCTGGTCCTACTGCCTTACAAACTTTTTGCTCTGTAGGCCTAGGTAAAAGCAGAAATTCACTTGACTAATGAAAGCATTTAACATTTGCTTGCTACTGGTTGGGGATGAAGATACGAATGAGTGGTAAACTTTTTTCTCTGTAGTCCTAGGTAAAAGCAGAAATTCACTTGACTAATGAAAGCATTTAACATTTGCTTGCTACTGGTTGGGGATGAAGATACGAATGAGTGGTATGAGACTTTCCCTTGAGGACCAGTCTATTTGGTGAGCTGGCAGGAAAATAGCTGTAATTCTTTTCATTGAAGCAGAAGTATCTGTAAAACTAATATTCTGGATTGAAGCCAATCTAAAACTTCCAACTTTCAGGCAGATATTAAACACACACACACACACACACACACACACACACACACACACACACACATTGGGAACATTCTTGGAGAGAAGAACTCAGATCTATTAATTAATTAATGATCTTGAAGTCAACTCTAGACCCACTCACTGCTTTTCTAGGGTCTTGAAGTGTTGAAATAAATTGTATGGTTTGCATTTGATTTTTTTCCCTTTTTTTAGCGTATTTGCTGTGATTTGCTTTGACTGTCAGATTACTAGTATCCTTGATTTTCTCATGTTTTAAACATGCTCTATGTAGAACTTAAACTTTACACTAGACTAGGAATGTTCTTGTAAAATAAATTTCAGAAGCAGCATTTGAAGACTAAATGAAAATCAGCATATAAAAAAACCATATGAGCCAAGGATTATCACTTTTAAAGTAGGGTGAGGGAGAAAACTCTGGTGTGTATAAAACATAATAAACACAATCATATAAATAGATCTAAGAGGTGCCATGGGAACAATAGGAATTCACTTTATTTTCTAGTCTATGGCTTAAGGATATTTTCTGTCTATTCTAGCCACATTAGTTTCTACTATTGCAGTAACAAAGTTTCTTTAATTAATTAAATTATTTATTTTTATGAGTATGGGTGTTTTGCCTACATGTGTGTAAATGCATCACATGCATTAAATGCGCCTGAAGACTGAAAAAGGGTACTATGTAAGATAGTCAGGTGCTCTGGAAATGTAATTACAGATGGTTGTAAAGCTAGAAAATGAACCCAGGATTTCAGCAAGAACAACCATTGATCTTATCTGCTAAGCCATTTCTCCAGCCCATGTAGCATGGTTTTTAAAATGCAGTATCTAGGAAAACTTTCCAAATCCAAGTCACAGAATGCAATGATAATTTGAGTACCTAATTCATTAATTTAAGAAAAATGTAATATATGTTTGTCTAAGGTATTTTCGGTCTGGAGGTAACATTTCAATGAGCCATTTGGGATGCTGCCTATCCTTTCTTTTGGAGATAGATAGATAGATAGATAGATATCAAGATTAATATTTTAAGTAAAACACAAAATGCAAGTATGTTGATTATAATTTCAGTGAAATATAATTTATTTAAATTCTGTAATCTAAAAAGAATTACTAATTTCCATTCATTATATTTGTGAGATGCATACCTCAACAATTTCAATTATATGATACTGATGCTGAAAATACCTCATCCCTTCTGACAGCAAAATATTATTTCTTTTGCTACTCTGACCTTAGTATTTCTAAGATACTGCCAATATCGTTTCTTTGTATCAATGTGCTTCAAGGACAACTGTTTTTCTTCACAGGCCTCATAAGTGTCAAACCTTCATTTGCAATGAAAGGTGACATGTTCATGCATCAGCGCTTCTCTATTCTCCATGGGCTAACTGATGGCTTTCCTCCATGTGATTTCACTGAGACAGTTGTCCACTGCTGTTATCCTCATTCCTGCGGTGGGTAGCTGTGCCTCAGTGAGCACTTGCAGCCTGTCTTGTGTATGCTGTGTCCTGCTGTTTTCCTCCTCACTCCACTGTCCCGTGGCTGTCATCCTGCTGTCATCTGTCTTCAGTGGATATCTTCCTGGACTGTTGTAACAATGAGCATCGCCTCATTGCTCAGGAATTGGCTGTGTTCCAAGAACTTGAATGTGACACTGTTTATGAATGAATGCTTTTGGCAGTGCTCCGACTCAACGGAAGCATATTGAAATTGCACATGTGAGACGGAGTCCAGATTTATATGTTTCCACGGAAGTGACTGCAGTAAAATTTAGTATATTTCCTGAGAAAGTCAGGGTTAATTTAGAGCGGTGCAAAACATTATATCCAGTGTTAGAATAGATGAAAGAAAAAATGAATCAAATGCAAGTATACATAGAAATGTGCCTATTATAAGAAATGGCTTAAAAAAAAAGGGGGGGGGGCTGGAGAGATGGCCTAGCGGTTAGGAGCGCCGACCGCTCTTGCAGAGGACTCGGGTTCGATCCCCAGCACCCACATGGCGGCTGAGAACCGTCTGAAACTCCAACTCCAGGAGAACTCCAGCTCCAGGGGAATCCGAAGCCCACTTCTGACCTCCGCGGCATTGCACGACACGGGTGCACAGACTTGCATGCAGACAATACATTCGTACACATACAGAAATAAATAAAAATTAATTAAAAAAAAAAAAAAAAGAAATGGCTTGAAGGGTAAAAGGAGCTGGGAATCCAGAAGGTGTACTGTTGGCCTGCACGTTCAAAACACAGGCAAACAATGTCTGAAGGCCAGGAAAGATACCCATGAACAACTCTGGTATGATAAAATCTAAAGGTAAAGGAGGGTGGTTTTGCTTTTATTTTGTTGTTAATTTCATTTCTTTCTTCCACCTCTTCTCACTCTTCTTTCTGCTTATTCTTTTTAAGACTTTCAATCAATAACTCTCATTACCAATTGTATTGGAAGGAAATATTATCTTCCCAAACTTCAGTTTAAATGTTCATTTCACCCTCCAAGTTAATCTAAAATAAATCATCTTGTGTATATATGGCATATGATGTGATTTGAAATAAATTCTAAATCCTTTTTAAACTATTGACTTGTAGGAATAATTATTATTATCTTTTACAATATGAACATAATCAGGATTAATGAACTTTACCTAACCTTGAAAGAAAAAAGGTACTATTTATAGTGTAAACAAGTTTACTTGATCCTTTTGTGAACTGAGCACTTAATCTTAATCCCCAGTATTCCAACAATCCACTCACCCAAATTAGACAATGAATGTCAAAACACTGAAAGCAGCATGATCATTTCATGAAAGCCATTATAAAAACTGAGAAATCTGTAGTTAGGGGTAGGGGTCAACGAACAAAATTTTCTTTTAAGATAAGGGCGGATCCTAATTTCCACCTCCCCATTTCATGCTGGAGATAGTTTCGAGGGAAGAATGAATGGAACTTTGGACTAAAATTACAAGGAAACCTGAATGTACAGATTCTCAGAGATTCCTCTACCTAAGCTTCAGGTTGTTTCTTAATTCGGGCATAACTGTAATGTGGCTTAGAAAGATTTCATTGACTTAATGTAATTAATTATGTTTAGGTTAAGTACCAATTTGCTAATTTGCAAATTACAATAAATACCTGGTCACAGGTTAACACTGTGAACATTTATAAACCACTTAGTTGTGTATGATTTTGGGAAACAGAGTACAGGTATATTTTTTGAAGTTTTATGTATTTTAACATGTGCAAATGTCTGTGTTCCTGAATGTATGTGTGTGTATATATATATATATATATATATATATATATATATATGTGTGTGTGTGTGCTGTACAGGAGTGCATCTACCCACAGAGGCCTGAAGAAGGTTTCAAATGCCTGGAAAAAGAGTTATAGGAAATTATGAGCTATCTGAAATGGATTCTGGGAAACAAACTTGGGTACTCCTAAAAGGAAACTGAAAAAAAAATAAATGAATGAATGAATGAACAAATAACTTGCATTAAGATTAGCATATAGATAAAGAAAATTTGCAATTTGATTAGAGTTGAAATAAGATAAAAATAATTTGTGTTTATAATTTAATAAATGTAGGGATAATAAAATTAAGCTCTTTCATAATTCTGTAAATTTAGAATTACATGAAAGTATTCAGCATTAAAGGGATTGGGAGGATCCAAATGATCCATAATTTTAATAGTGTAATCTACAGAGCTTTCAAGGGGAGGGTTACATGCAAATACTTTAATACAAATTTATAATCTAGTCAGAGTATATGCCTAAATAATACATGTATTCAGTTAAAGATTGTGTGTGGCAAAAAGGATAATACAATTATTTTAGAATTCAGCTGCTGAATGTTACAGTTTAAAAATTAAGTTTTGGCTGTGTATTTAGATGCATAAATACAACAAAAATACTGTGAAAATACTGTGTAGAACCAGTAAATGAATTAAATAACCTTTAAGAACATATTATCCTGCTAGCAAACTGACGTATAGATTCAGGTGCAGTATGGGCCCCCTGCTTCTTCACATTAGTACACTAAATGAGCAATCAACTAGTTCATTGTGTAGTCCAATGCTGTTTCCAAACAAAGGATGCCAGCATCCAAATCCAGGGTTGCTAGGTGCCTGATTACACTTAGACAGTGATGGACTGCCAAAGGAATTCCCTTACTCCAGCTTCAACACTAAAGGCAATACAAATTCAGTATGCAGAGCAGAACAGAGCCCAACATGGGTAATAAAATATTCAAATTACATTGATTCTACTTGATCCCCTTTCCTACATTCACTTATACTTTCCTGGCTAAAATAAATGGTCTGTTAATATCCACATTACTGTTACATGAATATATGTAAAGACTCAGCAAAATAATCCATATATGCATGTATTCTCATACAGTATTTATCAGACTCATAGTGACTTTAAGCTTTTAGCATATTCACTTTTATTTAACCCAATAGTAATATCATTGGGTTAAATAAAATATACCAATATAAGTCAATATACCCAGGTATCCTTTATTGCAATTAATATCCTAGTAATCATTTTATAAAATTCATTTTAGATCTTCCTAGAGAAAAATCTACTTAGATTCAATTTCTTAAAGACGACTGCAAGAATGTCACAGTCATCTCCCTCAACAAAGTATTAATATTTGTTATTACCATCATTTCCTGAAAATAGACAGCGGCATTAATAACTTAAGACAAAGCAGTAAAGGAAGGTTGTTCAATTCCAAAAGTAGGTGACATGCCTGGGTTATGTGATCTCTAAGTCAATTACACTGCCAGTCATTCTTTAATGGACTTAGACTTTGTTCTTTAATTTGTTTCTTCCCTTACTGTTTCACATTGAATTTTAAATCTACCCAAACAACAACTATATAAATGGGTTTAGTCTTTAAAATGTTCATTTATCTTTCCAATTTCATCTTTTTTTATTTCTATTTGGGATGTTTGTAAGCATTCCATTTAAACTAGCAAGGACAGAACTCCATACTCTGGGAATGGTAATGTCATATACTTCCTTTTAAATGTTAATAATTTGTCTTTTGTGTGAATGCACCTTGACCTTGCATTATTTTCCATTGATTGACACCATAAGTTTTTCTTACCTAGAATTTTTTTACATTTCTTCTAGCTAGAAACAAGGATGTAAAATGAATGAAAAATGAAAAAAATCAAAAATAAAAATAATAAAACAAAAATTTGGCAATCTTATCCAAAACTTAGCTATTCATTGTAAGATAAAGAGAGTGTATTCCTAAGAAGAGACAGACAAATCTAGGTAACCTAGACCCTACTTCCCTGTCTGTGTCTCCTAACTACCATGTTACAAGCTAATGTACCAACTTCTTTTCATTTACAGAAGAAAGCTTAGACAACATCATAACTAGCATTCATTCATTCATTCATTCATTCATCCATTCACTTATTAGATAGATGATCCTAATTAGCCACCGTGGAGAGCTACACTTGACTTTTATTTTCCTTTACCGAAATAATATACATTTTGGCTGGTAAAAGCTATGATAATTTTTCCTTCAAATGTTCCATAATTTACAAAGTTAACCTTGACTACTTCACATGTTTCTGACACTTTGACTCTATTATCTTCGCTAAATTTTCATTTGACTTATTTTTAATCAGGTTTCCAGGAAAACATAACAAAGGGAATAAATAACAAAGACAGAGATAAAGACAGACAGAAACAGTGTACAAATTGCTTCATATTATAACAGAATCTGCAAACTAAAATCTCCATAATGGAGACTTTGGTTTGCAGACTGGCTACCTTAATGTCCAGGACAGTGGATGATGCAGTCATTGCCCAGACACACTGGTAGAGATATTGGGTAACTGTGGCGTTCAAGGGTATTCTTTGAGAGTATCCCCATTTAGTATCAGAAGCCAGTCTTTTGCTTACTTACTTTGCTTCTTTACAGTGCTGGGCATCAAAGAAAGGGTTTGCTCATGTTAGACAGGCACTGTGACAATGAACATCCACTCCTATCATAGTCTTTCAGTTCTAGTTCACTGATTGGATGAAGGGCAAACATACAATCTGAGAACTTAAACTTCACGAATGGAAAGGTATTCATATGAAAATCAAACTTAAAATCTCCAATGTAGTAATTATCTTGCATCATTGGCAACCAAATATATTTGATGGTTAAAATATTTAAGCTCAAGCTACACCAATATTACTAGTACTAATAATATTAACAGCATTCCCTGTGTACAGGGGATATTCATCGAACAAGATATTTATCCAGCTCACAAAATATGAACTGCATCTGCAAAAAATCTCACTAGAACTATACATAACTTTCCTTAAAGTCTAAGTATATAATTCCATGTGAGAAAGATATAATTATATGATATTTTTTGGTCTTTTTGAGACAGGGTCTCGGACCTGGAGCTTGCTATATATACCAGGCTGGCCTTGAACTCATGGAGATCTATCTGCCTCTGCCTCCTGTGTGCTGGGATTAAAGGTGTAAGCCATCACACCTGGCAATTATATGAATTTTAATGTAGGCTAAATGAAAAAGCCCACATATAGGAGAATAATTTCCTTACTAAAGCAAATATATTCAATGATATTATTCATAATTTTTCCTCCAGTAATTTATATTTATATTAACACACACATGTACTATTTTTATTTTAAGAAGTGGCATATTTTTATACTTTATGTTTTTAATTAATTTTTATTTTACAAAACAAACCTGTATTATTTTAGATAAAATTGATAATTCTGAGGAAGATTACATAACAATGTACAGCAAGAAAAATTAATATTCATTGTCAGACTCATTTTCCTACACAAAACAATGGATTTGATGACCATAGGCAAGACCTCTTTTAATTATTACAAAAGAAATAGTCCTCATAAATGCTGTTCCTACAGAACAACAAAATAGAGTTTTGCATATTGGTATGTTGAAGAGAAATAGCTATATAGTGGCCTTGGTTAATATAAAACTATGCTAATTAGAAATATACCAACCCATATGAAATTGTGAATTATCCTGATGTTTATCATGTTTTTATAGATTAGAGCATGTTACTTATGCCTTTCTAGTTTTTTTCTTTTGGGCTGTTTTCCCCACGTTTGGACAGGCTGAAGAAGGCAAGAATATGGGGCTGATGGTCCTGTGAACAAACGGACGTGTAGACTGAAGATTCCAAGGCTGAACAGCAGTGCAACTGATGGTCCAACTGCCAAACACGCAGCTGTGGAACTGATGGTTCCAAGGCCAACACACAGTTGCAGAGGTGCTGACTCCCATGAACAAACAAGCTGAAGAGTCAGTTTGTGGGATTGATAGCCTCACAACCAAGCAGGCACCCAGTAACAGGCTGGGAGCCACGTTTGGAGAACATAGTCTGTCATTTAAAATGTATTTATTTATTTATTTACTATTTGAGTTCAAGTATAGTCTATATAGTCCATTTTTACTTAGATAATTTCTACCTCTTCTCTTAAAAAATATAATCCCAACATTTGCATAAAAAAGCCTTAAAAACTTTTGGAAAACCACTTAAACACACTTTGAGTTAATCTTTGGTAATTCAGATTGGATTATAAAGTTTTTATTTGGCCAAATGTTATTGATTAATTTTATAGTGGTCAGATTCTTAATATGATCGGTTTTCAGCTACTTCACAGAATTCCAGTTTTAACTTAACTGGTGCCATTGTTCAATTTTACTCATGGAGAATTATTTAAAATATTTTTATTAAATCTTAAATAATTGAAACTTCAGTATAAAAAATATCATCTGGAACTCTCTCTCCAGACCAGGCTTATGTCCTTGATTCCCTGGAACTGCAAACTGCCCTCCACACAAGACAGTTAATGAATGTAGGTGAACTTGAATTAGTATTTCAGTGTTCCCCATGTAGTGCATTCAGATTCCATCCTCATTGGTAACATTGAAAATAGTGCATGCCTTATATTGTATGCATGAGCTATCTCAGGCATAGGGAACATGGACAAGATCTTTTGATAAGATGAGGTTAGATCTAAGCTTGTAGTTTCACAACTGATAAACAGCTATTAATCCAAATATGTATGTGGCCTGGCTTGGGATAGCAGTTCTAGACAACAAACTTTTGAGGTTCAAGTCCACTCTTTACTAGTGTATTAGTTACTTTTCTGTTGCTGTGATAAAATCACCATGAGCAAGGACACTTATGAAAGGAAGAGTTTATTTGAGCTTATGATGGATGGTTGCAGGGAATTATAGTCCGTCCTGGTGGGGAGGCATGGTGGCAGGAGCTGGAGCAAAAATCCAAGGTTCCCATCTTCCAATGAGCACAGAGAGGGAAGCAGAGAAAGAGACTGGAGATTGGCAAGGCATTTGAGCTGTCAAAGCCTGCCTCCAATGAAGTACTTCCTCCAGCATGGCCACACCATCTGAGGCCTCCCAAAACAGAGCCACCAACTGGGGACAAAATTTCTGAATACTTGAAACCTCTAGGGGAACAAGGATAGCCATGAGCTCACAGATATCCTCGTGCATCTGCCCCCAGAGTGCTTGGATTAAAGAAACTCACCATTGTGCCAGGTTGACTATTAAGTCTTAACGCTAAGGGTCAGGCTGATTATTTACTCAGGTAGAACCATAATGTGGTTTACAAATAATGCACAGGTAATGTCAAAGTTCCTTACATCAAGATGCACCACTACAGAGAGTCAGTGGAAGCTGAGGGAAAAAGAATCAGTTTTCTCCAGGATCCAGCTCTGCTGAAGGTGGACAGTATGAAAAACATATATACGAGCACCTCTTAATGGACTATGCATATAAGTTATGCATATTTATAAATGTGTGTATGTATATATGACAACAATAACCAGATATGAGTACAAGAAGAAATTGAGAGGGAGAGTTGGGAGACATAGTAGGATTTGTGGAAAAGATGGAAATAATCTGATGACAATATTCTTATATGAAATTCTCAGAAAGAAAAAAAATAATATTAAAGAATTCTAAGATAAAAAGATTCCAAACTGACTTAAATCCACATGAAGAAATATTTTCCAGTGATGTGTTGGAATAGCCAAGTTTACAAATATCCTTAAAAAATATTGGTATGACCATGCAGAAGACGTTTTCAAATATCTGTAATTTGTGACAGAGCAATCAGACTTCTTTTTTCCACCTTTCTATTTTTTCTTTCTTTTTTATTCTTTCATTTAATGTCTTATACCACATCACTTCACTTCAACCACTGGTGGTATAATATATGAAAGATGTTCTTTAACATGCTCCAATCCAGCAAAAATGCTACCTGTCTTAGTGTATAGCACTACACTTAACTGTTCACACATGATGATATTACCCACTGTCCATACATGATGACATTACCCCATGACATTATTCAGAAAAATGTTCACATTGTTAACTTCTTAAATCTCTTTATATGTCCTGCATGATAGAAATCAAGGATTCCCTAAGACAGATTTCTCTACCATGCCGCATGGTTAACATTTAGCGACATCTGTATCTCAAGTTTGCAGAACAAATCGGAGCAAATGGTCCCAGGAAAAGGAAAAGTCTTCTGTTTCTCAAGATAATCCAAGGTAAATGGTGCTACGAAGAAGGGAGCTATACATTTTTTAAGAGTATCCCTGATCTAAATGTAGTCAGCCACATTTATATCCTACATAATCCCCAATGGCCCCTCCTCAGTGCAGTTGCCTCTATCATGGATGAAGGCTGCTGTCCCTCATTGTGCCTGAATAAATGCAGTCTCATCGAGGCCAGTTGTAATCACTTTCTTTCTGTCTTATTCCTATATTCTGAACTCCAAAACATAACACTGGATGTCAAGTATTTTTTTGTTTTTCAATCTATGCTAACAACTTCATTTATGCCAAAGGAGGACTTTAGACTATGTAGTGAAAAAGAACAATTGATAATTTTTAAAAAAAGAAAAATTAAACATATTATTTCATGATTACTGTTTAGGGTATCTTATTTAGCATTTCGAAGGCCACTTTATAAAAATGGTCTCAGTTTGTCATTATATCATATTTTCTCCAGAAAGTTTAGGTCAGCATTTATTTCAGTAGACTGTAATGGCTGAAGAGATGGTTCAGCAGCTAAGGCTTACTGCTCTTGTAGAGGTCCAAATTTGGTTCTTAGTTCCCATATCCTGTGACTAAATATGGCCAATAACTGCAGTTGTTGGGTATCTGACATTTCTGCACAGTTTCCTGCATTCAAGTGTATGGACTTACAGGCATACACATAAACATGTAATTAATAGAGAATAAAAAGAATTATTTAAGCAGAATTTTTTTTCTTGCATGTGAAACTTATTTTTAGTGTTGCACCTAGTAAATATGCAGATTATTTTATGTGGATATCTAATTTAATTAACACAATTCATTAAATTTATTAGTTTTTCTAATTTTAGTCCAATGTCAATTTTTTTATAAATAATATTAACATGAACTTGATTCTGTAGGAATGTTTTATAACCAAAGTTTTAGGACAATAGAAGTTGTAAGCAAGAGATAATATAAATACAATAGATCCTGTTAAATCATTTTTTTACTATATCCCTTCATTCATGAAAAAATTGCATGGTGCAATTAATAGTTTAATAAATAAGAATTAAGAAATTAGGGCCCGGAGAGATAGCCTAGTGGTTAAGAGCACTGACTGCTCTTACAGAGGACCCAGGTTTGATCCCCACCCAGCACCCACATGATGTCTGAGAACCGTCTGTAACTCCAATTCCAGGAGAACTCCAGTTCCAGGGGAATCTGACGCCCTCTTCTGACCTCCGCGGCATTGCATGACACGGGTGCACAAACTACATGCATACAGTACATTCATACATATAAAAAAAAAAAAGAAATCATAGCACTAGTAATGCAGGGACTAATGCTTTTAAAACAAAATATAGAAAAATGAACTTCCAGCGTGATGAGTGAAAAAGCATGATAGGAGAGAGACGAAATTTAGCATTATATTGAAAAATGAGGAGTGAAACACCTAGGAGGCAACACTCAGTAGAGGCCTAGGAGTTTGGCACAGGCCACATGGACCTGGAAGCCTTGGGCAACCAGGGCCAACAAGAGGCCTGGGGCTCAGGGACCAGGCAGGTCACCATGCCCCTCCTCCCTCCCACATGATCCATGTGGGCCAAGTCACCCAGCCACCCTCAGCAAGACACCTGGGAGGCCAGCACACACCAGTGGTGCAGAGGATCCAGTAAGCTGGTGGAGTTGCTGTGCAGAGGATCCAGAGGGCACAATGACAGTGATTCTAGACTACACAGCCAACGTAGAGGAACTGAACTGCAGGAAGCCGGGTGAGTGACCAACCAATCCTCCATATTAACAACTGAAATTGGAACCAGAATCCAAACTAAAAATAAACCCACATGCCGAAGACACAACAAAAAATAACATGGGAAGAGCTCATAATAAATCCACACGGAACTCAACGAATCCTATAGAAGATCCCTACAACCAGATATCTCAGGAAGGAAACCAAATCATGGACCTTAGAAGAATAGTTACAAATATATTCAAAGGAATCAAAAAATATAAAGAACAAATCATAGAACTAAGAGAAGAGAATGAAAAGCTCAGGAAAGTTCTAGAAGGAAAGAATGATAAATTCCAGAAAGAACTAGAGGGAAAGAATGACAAATTCTGAAAAGAACTACAGGAAAAGAAATACAAACTCCAAAAAGAAGAGAAAGTAAAGGACAAACTCCAAAAAGAATGAGAGGAAGAGAAACACAAATGCCAAAAAGAACTGGAGGAACAGAATGACAAACTCCTGAGAAGTGGAGACACTGAAAAGATCCAAGGCTGAAATGACCAGTGAAGCAAGGAGCTACAAGTCAAGAATGACAAGCTCCAAAAGGAAGTGGAAATACTAAAGAAATTACAGGAAGAAATGAAAAAGCAAATGGAACATTCATCCAATCAACAAGAAAGGAAGGGAGAAAGCCTCAGAAGCAGAATGGATGAAGCAGAAAATAGAATATCAGAACTATAGGATAACACGGAACATTTACAATGCTCAAATGAAGATTATGAAAAATTAAAAAAAAAAAACAGGCATGGAACAACCAGGAAATATAGGATACTATGAAAAGACCAAATCTCTAAATCATAGGGATAGAGGAAATAAAAGAATCCCAAGACAATGATATTGATCAGATCTTAAATAGAATAGAAGAAAATTTCCTCAAACTGAGAAAAAGACAAACCCATACAAATACAAAAAGCACATAAAACAGTAAATACGTCCATTCTACCCAAATTAACATACAGATTCAATGCAATACCAGTTAAAATCCCATGAGCTTCTTCACAGACTTGGAAAAAAAATCCTTAAATTCATGTGGAAAAATAAAAGACCCTGAATAGCTAAAGTGACCCTGTGCAAAAAATGCAATATGGGGCTGGAGAGATGGCCTAGTGGTTAAGAGCACAGACTGCTCTTGCAGAGGACCAGGGTTCAATACCCAGCATCCACATGGTGGCTGAGAACCATCTTTGATTCCAGTTCCAGGGGAATCCAAGACTCTCTTCTGACCTCTGTAACATTGCACAACATGGATGCACAAACCTGCATGCAGACAGTACATTCATACACATACAAAAATAAATAAAATAAAAAAAATGCAATACAAGGGGATCACCTTACCAGATTTCAAGCTGTACTACAGGGCTATAGTCATAACAACAGCCTGGTAATGGCACAAAAACAGACCTGTTGACCAATGGAAAAAAAACTGAATATCCAAACTTGAGCTCGTACAATTTCAGCCACCATATTCAATAAAGGGGTTAAAAAAAAACTCATTGGAGGAAAGTTAGCATCGTCAGCAAATGGTGCTGGAAATACTGGGTCATAATTTGCATATGAAAAAATTAAACCCCTGCCTCTAACCCTGTACAAAAATCAACTCCAAATGGATCAAAGACCTCAACATGAAACCCAAAACTCTGAAAGTGATAGAAGAAAATGTTGATAGCAATCTACAAGACATACAAGTAGGAAAAGACCTTTCTTTTTTTTTTTTTTTTTTTTTTTTTGTCTTTTTTTTTTTTAAGACAGGATCTCCCTATAGCCCCGGCTGGGCTGGGATTCACTCTGTAGACCAGGATGGGCTTGAACTCACAGAGATCCACCTGCCTCTGCCTCTTGAGTGGTAGGATTAAAGGCATACACCACCAGGACCGGCTAAGAAAAAACTTTCTAAATCAAACAGCAGCCGCACAGGAAATAAGGTCAACAGCAGACAACTGGGAATCTCATTAGACTCAAAAGCTTCTGGACAGCAAAATAAACAATTAAGGGAGTAAGGAGAAAACCCACAGAGTGGGAGGAAACCTTCATCACTGATGCATCTTACAGAGCATTAACATCCAGAATATATAAACTACTCAAAAAACAAAGAAGAAAACAAAAAAGTCACTCAAAAGATGGAGTAAACGGCTGAAAAGAGACTTCACCAGTGAAGTAAGGTAGCTGATAAACATTTTAAAAAGTATTCAACATCCTTCATAATTAAGGAAATGCAAATTTAAACCACTTTAAGGTATTCTCTCATTCTAATAAGACTGGCTAAGCTCAAGAAGACAAAAAACACCAAATGCGGGAGAGGTCATGAGGAAAGGGGAAGACTCATCCACTGCTGGGGGTAATGTAAGCTTATGCAACCCCTATGGAAAGCAGTGTGGAGAACCCTTAAAAGAGTCAAAATGAGTCTACCACTTGACCCACCTGCACCACTTCTGGATATATACACACAAGACTCATCCTACTGCAAAGATACATGCACATCTATGTTTATTACAGCTCTCTCAACAAAAGGGAAAAGCTGGAACCAACCAAATGCCCCTCAACTGAGGAGTGGATGACAAAATCGTGGTACATCTATCCAATGGAATATTATGCAGCAGTAAAGAAAGGGGACATCATGAACTTCAGGTAAATGGAACTCGAAGTCATTATGCTAAGTGAAATAATACAGTCCAAAAAAAAAAAAAAACATATAGGGAATGATTCCCTCATTTGTGGATGCTAGCACCAAATTTTCAGTTGAAAGGCAAGCTGAGCATTATTGTTATATTTCTTTCTATCTGAAAGCAACTGTGATGTCACGAGGTGACAAATCTGTAGGCTTCCCGTTAATCATCCTAATCTCCTAACCCTAACAGTCATCTATTTTTACGTATTATTTTTTATGTGTATGAGTGTACTGTCTGCATGCAGGTTGGTGCATGGTGTCAGACAATGTCATGGAGGTCAGAAGAGGGTGTCAGATTCCCCTTGAAACAGTCATCTACTTTTATCTCCTTACCTCTCTCTTGCTTGCCACTAACTCTTTTGATTCTGGATGAAAAGTAAATGTGATAAAGAAGTAGAAAGTGACTTCAACAGAAGCAGATTGCTCTATTAGCTATAAAGGGCCTACAATCTTCTCTAGAAACTCAAGGTTGTGCATAGGGCTTGGGGGAAGTTTTTGATTTATATGTGGACACATAAAATTCCAAAACTTTGTTCATGACTTCTTGAGTGTTTTTGTGCTCTTTCCTGGAATCTGGGAAGGAGAAATGAGAAGTTCTGTTAGGGTAACCAGGTATCTTCTGCAAGGTGGTTGGTAAGGAACCAGATCTGTAAGAAGGCTAATGTGGAACCTTGTGTCTTTTGCTAGGGGGTTAATAAGGAACCAGATGTCTAGGCTTGAAGGCATATCTCCCTCTTGGCAATCCAGGTGGGTGGATGCTGAGTGTACTGGGTAACCTTAGTGTCAACTTGACACACCTGAGTTGAGGGTACCTCAGTTGGGGAATTTGCTCCATTGGACTGGCCCGTGGCCAAGTCCGTGGACTACTGTCTTGATTATTGAGTTATGTGGGAGGGTCCAGCCCACTGTGTGTGGTGCCACCCCAGACAGGTTATTATCCACAGTATAAGAAAGCAGTCTGTGAATGGGCCAGGAAACCAAACTAGTAAGCAACATTCCTCCATGGCCTGTGCTTCAGCTCTTGCCTCCAGTTTCTTGCCCTGAGTTCCTATGGTGGGCTACCTCAGTGATGAACTGTGACCCCAGAGATATGAGCCAAATAAACCCTTTCCTCCCCAAGTTGGAATTGGTCAGAGTGTTTTGTCACACAATGGAAAGGTAAACTAGAACAGTAAGTTCCTCTGGTTATTTTTAAGGATCATTTTTCTTCACTAACCCCTAGCAATTACTAGGACATTTCATATGTCCATGCTATTTAATTTTGAGGATGCCATGTAATTGAAATTATGAAGTTTGTGCATTTTTCTGATTGGCTACTTTAACTTAATTATATGCTTTTAAATTTCTCTTTAACTTATGCATTTCATGATTTGAATGCCTATTTCTTTGTAACACACAGTTATTCACTTACTCTACATAAAAGTTAATTTTGTAATTATTTTCTTCTATATGGAATGATGCTTTTTTAAACTCTTACCAAGGACCTCTCGATTGACTTATATGACCTATCTATTCTTACAAGGCTTTTATCTGTGGATCACTAAGGATGGTCAGATTAGTTTAAAGGAGTAAAACAATAATTTTTAACGCACTTCATCACATGTAAGATTGTCTGTGGTATTTGTTGCCTTTTATACAGGATACAGTTTTCTTGGTTGTCAGGAATTGTACTCTAACATGAAGGAACTGATTAAAATGCAACTCTCATCTAAAATATTATCAACTGGTGGTCCTTTAAATGTTCATTATGCATGTGCTGCAGTCCACTAGATGTTCTTCCTCTCTGGACCAGGCTCTCAGCTTTGGGAAGCTGAAAGCCTCGGAATTGTCCCTGGCCAGAAAGCTGACAATTCTGGGCTTAAGCTCCAGCAAGGAGGGGGAAGGAATGGTGAGAAGTCACCCAGAGAAGAAAGGAAAAGGACTCACAGTCCCAGGAGGAAAGACTCAATTTTAATGTTGTAACTCAAGGCTTTTTATATAGATCCTTGCATGGGCTGGGACACACACACACAACTGGGGGCTGGGGCAGGCAGTTGGGACAAGCTATACTCCAGCCCATTGTTCCAGATCAAAGCTTTTCTCTAAGAGATCAAAGACAGGGCATCCAGACCTCTCAGGTTTGGCAGGATAACAGCAGGGGTCTAAGCTGGGCGTGGTGGCGCACGCCTTTAATCCTAGCACTTGGGAGGCAGAGACAGGCGGATCTTTGTGAGTTCAAGGCCAGCCTGGTCTACAGAGTGAGTTCCAGGACAGCTGGGGCTACAGGGAGACCCTGTCTCAAAAAAAGACAAAAAACAAAAAACAAACAAACAAACAAAAAAACAGCAGGGGTCTAGAGTTGGAAGCTGCTTGCTGACTCTTTAAGTGCTTCTGCCAAAAGAATGCCTACATGCAACTACAATAAGAGGCAGACATGCACCTGTGTTAAGCGGAGGGGTTTCTATAGTCCTTTTCCTAGCTATATGACTTTTGTTGATACTGTGTCTGTGGACTGTGAATTTCAGGAATCTTGAGCTGACTTCCCTTTATGTGAAAGAGGATTATTAATCAGGGAAATAGGAGTTGGGAATTTCCCTGTTTAACTCACCTCTGATAAAACATGAGCACTTTAGGTGTGCTTCAATTTTCATCCAGTGCAAATAGGTGATGGGAAATAGGAACCTTTTTAGTGTATTTTAAATTCCCTTTTCTCAGCCCATGCTAAGAGGAAAATTATATGTTGCCCAATATTTCATTTAAAATCTATTTGAATTATACTCGGAAAATGAACCTGGAGCACCTGGAGATTTCGTATCTCAGAGTGGACAACACAAATCCCCCAGTCACATGTAAGCTTTACCTACACTAGTGCTGGTTCTGCTATTATGAGACTATTCTGGACACTCTGGCTGACAACCTTTACCTGCAGTGTGTCCAACAGGTGGGGTTGTATACTTTGAGACTTCATTTCCTTAAGAAGTGTTCTTTCCTTCTTGATTTATTCATCACTTTCATGGTTATACCTGTCCAATTTCTCATGTTCTGGACTATAAATTAGAAGTCACTTCATCTTTAGAACAGAATTTTTTTTTTAAATGTTGGTAATGATTTCTCAGTATAAGAAGATGATTTGTTTCCTTTAGGATTTTTGAAACAAATTACAAAATTTCTAGATATTTATGGTATGAAACATGCCTTCTAGATATCATTTTTACATTGACCTTTGGGATTTTCAGCAGCTATGCTTACTCTGGCAGGGACCATACAAGATTAGGTCCATTACCACTCAGACATGGAGGTTCAGAAAGGCTCTTGAGGTCCCACCTTTCCCGAAGTTTTTTTTTTTATATAAATTTTATTTATTATTGAAAGTTTCATACCTATATGCCATAAAACATGATCATATCCTCTTTTTCTAATAATCCATTAAGTTCAAATAGTACTATCATGGGAATCTATCACTTGCAAAACATAAACAAAACAAAATAAAACAAAAAGCACCCCCCCAAACAAAAGCCATCTAGAACAACATCAAAACCAAATTTCTCAAGGGCCCATACCTCCAGTAAGGGGTTGGTCTGAAGCAGAGCATCCCTCATCTATGCTGGACTTTTTATAGGATTTATCATATGCACTGCCTGCCTCTTTTGTAATTAACCCCAGCCAGAAAGTGTGATGTTTTAAACACACTCCTACCTATGTTAAGTTCAGAAATTTGCATATCACAGCACTCTTCCCAATCCAGAGATTCTTTTATTCTTTCAACTCTCCTTTTCTATAATATTTCCTAGCCATGATGTTAGAGGAGGGGTGTTGTATTAGTCACTTTTCTGTTGCTGTGATAAAACACCATGACCAAAGGAACTTATAAAAGGAAGAGTTTATTTGAGCTTACATTTGATGGTTCCAGGGAATTAGAGTCCATTGTGGCAGGAGGCATGGCAGCTGGAGCTGGAGCAGCATGCAGAGGGTCACATCTCACAATGAGCAAATGAAGCCAAGAGAGAGTAACTGTAGACCACGAGGCTTGTTAAACTCACTAAGCCACACCTTCTAAGACCTCCTAAAATAGTGCCACCAACTGGATACAAATGTCTGAATACTTACAGCCTATGGGGGACACTCATTCAAACCACTACTTTCCACTCCCTGGCCCCCATAGGCTCCTGAACATATAAAATGCAAAATGCATTTGGTCCAACCTTAAAAGTCCCCACAGTCTTTACCAGTTTCAATGCCATTCAAAAGTCTACAGTCCAAAGTCTCTTCTGAGACTCAGGCCAGTCTCTTAACTGTAAGCTCCTGTAAAATCAAAAGGCAAATTACACACTCCCAAAGTACAGTGGAACTGAATACACATTCCCATTCCAAAAGGGAGGAATAGAGGCATAGTGAGGAAATACTGGACCAAAACAAGACCGAATACCAGCAGGGCAAACGCCAAGTCCAGTAGCTCCACATGCAACTTCTGGGATTTGATTTCCAAAGGGCTTAGATGGCTCAGCTCTTCCAGCTTTTCTTGCAACATACATCTCTTTCTTAGGCTGGTCCAACTCCCTGTATGCAGCTCTCCTTGGCAAATATTTCACAGTTCTGGCATCTTGAAAGTCTTCTTGGGGTCTCCACTGCCAACCAGGCTTCACATTCACAGTTTCACTCAATGGCCTATCAGGGTCTTCTTTATTCAGGGATGCCCCTGCAGCACTCTGCCTGACCTTGGCAGCTGTCTGAAACTGTGGAGGAAGAACTGATGACCCCTTCACTCTTGCAAACTTCATGCCTCTAAAGCCAGCACCGCATGAATGAAATTGCTGAATCTGGCTGCAAGTTCAAGTTCGGGATGGACTCTCTCCTACTTTAACCACATTTGCAATTTTTCTCTGCCCTGGACTTGTTGGAGGATTAGCTGGGTGTGGTCTTGCCCTGAAGGTAATGATTCTTTTGTTTACTTGTAAATCACAAGGCGTCTCCTTAATCACTTTAGTCTCCTTATGAAAGGGAGCCTCCCCTTCACATGCCTTGGTCCCACCTTTAATCTTCCTAGTGCAGTTTTCAGATCCAAACTGTACATTCTGCATTTCCTTCTGCCCCATTTGCTCTTTTTCACTGTACATCTGCACAATATTCACCATTAACAGCCACACCACCATTTTCATAGGCTGTCTTGAAATATCCTCCACCAAAGACATCCGTCCACCGCTTTTCAACTTAGCATCAGGAAGCATTTGGGCTGTGGGACAAACTGCTGCCCAGACTCTTTTCAAAATATCCCAGTTGCTGCCTAAGTCTGTATTTTCCTCTGGAACTAATTTTTTGCAGCCATGCTTTCTTCCAGGCTTCTACTAGAATGGCATTAAGCTCTGCTACTAGTCAACAGCTTTCTTTTTTTAATTTTTTTTATTTCTTTATTTTTTTTATTTACTTTTGTATGTGTATGAATGTACTGTCTGCATGTAGGTCTGTGCACCCATGTCGTGCAATGCCGCGGAGGGTCTCGGATTCCCCTGGAACTGGAGTTCTCCTGGAATTGGAGTTACAGATGGTTCTTAGCCACCATGTGGGTGCTGGGGATCGAACCCGGGTCCTCTGCAAGAGCAGTTGGTGCTCTTAACCGCTAGGCTATTTCTCCAGCCCCAGTCAATAGCTTTTCTAGCCCAAAGTTCCAAAGTCTTCCACATTTCTCCAATCATCCACATGGTCAGGTTCTTCACAGCCAACAGCCCACTCCAGGTTCTTCACAGCCAGCAGCCCACTCTCTGGTACCAAATTACCGTATTAGTTACTTTTCTGTTGCTGTGATAAAACACCATGACCAAAGGAACTTATAAAAGGAAGAGTTTGTTTGAGCTTATGATTGACAGTTCCAGGGAATTAGAGTCCATTGTGCTGGGAGGCATGGCGGCTGGGGCTGGAGCAGCATGCAGAGGGTCACATCTCGCAATGAGCACAGGAAGCCAAGAGAGAGCAACTGTAGACCACGAGGCTTGTTAAACTCACTAAGCCTGCCCCCAATAATGTACTTCCTCTAGCATGGCCACACCTTCTAAGACCTCCAAAAACAGTGCCACCAACTGGAGACAAATGTCTGAATACTTACAGCCTATAGGGGACACTCATTCAAACCACCACAGGTGTAAAGAAAAATGTCTCATTTAGGGCTGAGCCCTCAGTCTTTTTTTTCTTTTTCTTTTTGGTCTATTTGAGACAGGGTCTCCCTGTAGCCCCAGCTGGCCTGGAACTCGCTCTGTAGACCAGGCTGGCCTTGAAGTAACAAAGATCCACCTACCTCTCCCTCCAGAGTGCTAGGATTAAAGTTGTGTGCAACCATGCCCAGCCGCCCTCAGTCTTTTATTCTCAGTACTTTGGCCATTATTGATCTCCCCAAAATGAAACTTTGACTGAAATTGAGAGCAGACCAGATCAATGGGTATAAACTTATGTATTTAGAAGGCAATTTGACAGCATGGCCATTTAGCAAAATAAATATAGTAGAATCTACCCTAAAGGTTACAACCTCCAAACCATGAGCTTAATCAAGATTACAGTACCCAGCATGGAATTCCTTTTTTGAGAGTAAGGCATCAGGTTCAGTCAGAACACTGTTACTTATTTCATAGCAATCATGGCACTATTATACCAGTGCAACCATCTTATCTATTGCAACATGCATAGTCCAGTAATAAGTGAGACCATGATCTTTTCTTTCAACAACTTGCATTGAACCTTCTGACAGTCTGAAAGTGAGTAAGTAAGGAGGAAGACACCTGGTCATTTTGAAAATTATGTCTCTATGTTCTGAAAGCTAAGTATGGATTTATTCAACAATATGGTCTTACTATGTAAGGCAATGGAGATATCATGCTATTTGAGATATCAATAGGGCCTCTCAGAACAACTTCTAGGGAAGTATCCAATGCCTTGCATTGTGATTTTCATTAAATACTTCAAGTCATCTGGGAGATCCATTGCTGACCCCTCTAAAGTAATTCTATTTGAACACTTTTGTATGCCTGTGTGTACCATATAAATATTTTTATTAATCAACACTTTTGCTTTTGAGAAAACATCAGTTTCATATGATAGGAAATTGGAGGCACATTCTAAAATGTTTAGTTTGAAATGAAACAAAGTTAATAATGGAATTATTATGGAATTATGCATGCTGCCTACCTGTATTGGGTTTGCGCAGCCATTGTCCATGCTTTCATAAGTGCTGTTGGTACATACTTATCCTGTGCTATGCAATCAATTCAGTTTCTCTGTATCGCCCTTAGCTCTTAAATTATTTTCTCCAACCCTTATTCCCAATGATCCCTGAGTCATGGGAGGAGAAGCTGTATATAAGAGTCCCATTTAGGTCTGAACACTCTCCAGACTCTTATTCTCTGCATTTCAACCACTTATGGGGACCCTATGTTATTTACCATTTTCTCCAAGAAGAAATTTTCTTTTGAGAATTTAGAGATACACTAATTTTTTAATTAATTTTATTTATTTTTGTATGGGTGTGAATGTACTGTCTGCATGTAGGTTTGTGCACCCATTTCGTGCAATGCCGTGGAGGTCAGAAGAGAGTGTCGGATTCCCCTGGAACTGGAGTTAAAGACGGTTCTCAGCCACAATGTGGGTGCTTGGGATCGCACCTGGGTCCTCTGCAAGAGCAGTAGAGCGCCCCTCCTTAAACAGCGTAGGCCTCTCCTGCCTACACGCCCGTGCAGATACACATTTTATGAGCATAGCAAAATGTCATTATCAGTCAGTTAAAACCATTGCTGAGACTCGACGTCCCCGTGGGGAGCGGACCAAGAGAGCTGCCAGACCACCCCCAACACAGCACCACAACACACACCACACGACACACACACACACACGCACACTAACACCACCATATGCCATTGCACTGAGGGAAAGAAGAGACTCTCACCATAGAAGCCGGCTGAAAAAAAAAATGAACCTAAAAAGCGCACCGGTTGGAAAGGGAAAAAGAGGGCCCATGACGCGCAATCAAGTGCACACAGTTGACGGGGATAGAAAAAACCTTCGGCAATGGAGTGAAGTGCGACCTTGGGCACAGAGGGAAGGCCATACCGATGTGAACGGGGCCAAGAACCTGTGCTAATACAGGTCACAGGGGAAGAGGAAGCCTGACTCTGACCATATGATGAATGGCAATAAAAAAACATATGTAAAGTGACATGGAAGAATACAAAACAAGAGATGAAGCCACCAATGAAATTATAAAATAGATTATTGTGAAAACAGTTGAGTTAATGGACTTATGAAAAGACACTAATCACTTTACAATTTTAAAATAAAACTATTGATCTAATTTTATTTTTCATGCAAATGAAAACTGAAAGATGTGATTAGCAGGCCTGTATGATAAAACTCTGTATAGAACAAAAAGCTAATTTCAGCAATATGTTGAATAAAAATGCTAGAAGATTGCATTGTTTATTTACTCATTCATTCTTTCATTCATTATTCATTTTTACAATCTTCCAGAAAAGAGAAAACTGTGGCTGGTTTAATCCTCGATGGTAATTATCTCAGCACTTATTTCTGTTATGTATATGGCAGTGTTTGATACATTATGGCTGTTATGTAGAAACTCTCTTTGAAACAAAGCAATCTATCCTGGATGAAAGCTCCTTAAGGTGCAATGTTTTCTAAATGGAGGTGAAACACTACTTCCTGTGAGGCAGCTCCTTTAGTTTACATGGTACACAACTCAATAGCTTAGGGAAGTCCCAGAAATGACCAGAATTAGTACTACAGCTCTCTCTCTCTCTCATCTCTCCTCTGCCGTCTATATATATATATATATATATATATATATTATAATATATATAGAGAGAGAGAGAGAGAGAGAGAGAGAGAGGTCTGATGACTTTCAGAACAGCAGAGCTGACCAAAAGAGACACTGTCCAACCTGTTGAGCTAGCTATATATTGTACAGAGAGTTTCAGGTTTCCAGCTTTTGAGAGCTGTCACCCATGCTGGGGTAGGCTTTGTGAGATACAGCTGTCTGAGTAGCTTCTGTTTCTGTAAGTCACTCCTCATCTATATTCATTTAAGTAACCCAATAAAACTCATTCACCAATTTGGATTTTATGATATCCTTTCATTGATATGTTGTCATCTCCCTATCTAGGCTGAGTAGATATTTGTTTATATCTCCACAGGAATAGTGTTACACCATAGCTAAGTTTCCCTTGTGTATAAATATTTTCTGCTTTCATTTATTAATGAGCACTTAGTTCATGTATGTAGGTGGCTATTTTGAAAAATTATGCAAGGGACATTGAAGTGCAGTTATCTCTTGGAGACAGTAATTTCTATTCTTTGGAATGAAAGTGAAATTTAGCAAAAGAGTTATGAGAAACTGGGCAGTGACAGAGAGGACTATATAATATATTCAGACACAAAGAAGCAAAACAAATGCTTGCAAACTAATGGAAGCATTCTATGCCTAGGAAGGTGACTTGGATGTTTCCATGTATGGATTTTAAGACAAATTCAAAATTAATATCTTTGTTCAACATTACAAATAAATAATCCTTAAGTAAAAAGTAAATAATGTTTAAAAGAAACAAATGGATACTGTAGCTTACATATCATTCTTCTTTTCTCTTTTTTTGTTATCCATTTCTCACCCTAATTTCTCTGTGACAGAAAGACTATGAAATGTATTAAAAATCACAGAAACTTTGAAAAATTATATAGTTAATTGCAAGAGTCATTACTTGACATTTTATCATATATACAGAAAAAAATTCCTAGAAATACCAAACCTGCAATCTCATTCACACAGCTATATTCTCCTTGAATAATCATTAACCCCCAGAGACTCATTATTGTAGGAATAAAACTTGACATTGAGTTTTAAGACATTATTATAATGTCCTGTACAAACCCAGAGGCTCATACTATTGTTAATACAAGTTTGAATTTACTCTATTGGCCAGGGTGCTAGCAATTTCCCTTAATCATAAAAAGCCCCCTTATGTTTAGAGCACAATGCACACACAGACAAGGGGAAATGCTAGCAATTAATTTTGAAGTGGTGAGCCATGTGGGCACAATGAAGCAGGAGTTGTTCTATATTGCTACAAATCCCACAAAGGGTCTCTATCATCAAGAGGTTCAAAATCACTGGCTTCAAACATACACTTAGAATTAATACAAAGTGTTCTGCCTTTGGCACCCAGTATGAGCTGCAAAACCATTTCAAACAAAATGCTTAGCCTAATCTCACAGCAACGACAAATCATGGACTTTCCTCCTTTCAACTCTATTGAATTGTAGCTTGATTTTCTAGTGGGCAATTCTAGAACCTCTATAATTAAAATTTTAAAGAAATGGAATACTGTTATAAAGAAGATTAAAATATTTGTTGAGCTTATCTGTGAAATGTTTTCCACACTAATCTCTTTTGATGTTATACTAAAATATTTTATAAATCTTAGATTTTGTCAAATCTGTCATTCCTAAAAAATAGAGCTAGTCATTCTTTCCTCATTGAAGCTGGTTTTTATGTTTATGGATTTAATAATAAAACTCAAAGTTCTATGCACTATACAGATACTTTTTTCCCAAATTACTGACAATATCTTTTATAAATAAAAACTAAGTTTTTAAGGTGTGAAATAAATGGATTCAGGCTGATCTCCAATTTTTACATATCCAAGCATGACCATTAATTAGGTCCTGATTGTCTCTACTCTGTCACGCAAGTGGTGGGATTATATATTTGTTTGAAAGTAGACTTATAAATAAATATAAAGTAAGTTGCAATATTTTACATGAACAAAATTAAGAACACAAATGAATGTTATGAAACTCATATATAGAAAGATAGACTACAACCATACTCAGGCACACATAAATTGAAAATTTACATTAAATATTATATATATATTTACTTTTCTACATTGTTGGCCAGTAGATTAGTTTCTTAACACTACTGCAAGAAGGCCACATCAAGTAAGTGACTTTTCGTACACATAGAAACTTATTTTATACAGATACAGGGAGCAGAAATCCTAAATCAAGGCATTTGTAAAAGTAGTTCCCTGAAATTCTAATTCCAAGGAATATTCAGCCTGCACGTTTCTGTTTGCTTCCAAGCAGCCTTGGAATGAATGTTTCTAGTTTCATAACTCCAATTACATCTCCAACTGTGCATGTCTCTCCTCTCTCTGTATCTCTGTCTCTCTGTCTCTCTGTCTCTGTCTCTCTGTCTCTGTCTCTCTCTCTCTCTCTCTCTCTCTCTCTCTCTCTTTCACAGATGTGTGTGCACACATCATCAAAATTTCTCTTTTCTTAGAAGTCCACTCATGTTGCTGGGATGAGGATCCTATTTAATCAGGTATGAATGTAGCCTGACTTGATTACACCTTTGAAGAGTTACTTTTAAGAAATATTATATTTAAAATTTCCATTGGAAATAATTTTCTATAGATTGCTTCTCAAAACTAGTAAAATTAAAATCAATAAAAGCATTTTCCTGTCATTTCCCCTAAGACGCAATATTTAACTCTATGCACTGAATCAAATATGCCAATTGATCATTTAATTCTTCACTCACAACAACAAAAATACCCCCCAAAACCTTATGACATAATAGTCACAGTGGCAGCTTGCAATCGTTTAAATAAAGACACAATAGATGACATAATGAAATATGCAATATTAGACTATATATCTATTATGTGTTATATGGGTCATAATAGAACTAATGAGGATAATGAGGGTAAGGTTCTGCCCATTTCTATCTCTTCATGAGATTACTGCTTCTGTAGTCTTAATGCAAATCACTAGAATATCTGCAAGGACTGTTAAACACAAAAGATCTTTGATTTAATATTATTGCTTATTTAATCAGTCTTCGTTGATAAGTATAAGAATTTACATTTAATGACTTCCTTAACATATTCCTGCTTTAAAGTACAAGGGCTATTCCTAAAGCTGAACAGCAAGCTATGTGGAGACATAAATCATTTTGAGAAAGGAAAACATGGAGAAGAAGAAAAGGTAGAGGAAGAGGAGGAGGAGGAGGAGGAGGAGGAGGAGGAGGAG
>VZQC01015217.1:263496-343850 GCA_009823505.1 Rhizomys pruinosus | reverse complement strand
ATTCCAGGAGAACTCCAGTTCCAGGGGAGTCCGACACCCTCTTCTGACCTCCGCGGCATTGCACGACACGGGTGCACAGACTTGCATGCAGACAGTATATTCATACACACACATAAATAAATAAAATTAAAAAAAAAACTACTTTACGGGTTACAATCCTAAAAACATCCTGGTACTGGAACAAAACAGACCTGTTGACCAATAGAACAAAATTGAAGGTCCAGACTTGAGCACACACATTTTCAGCCATCTTATATTTGACAAAGGGGTCAAGAAGACACAATGGGGTAAAGATAGCATCTTCACAAATTATTTTGGCAAAACTGGATCACCCCTTCTAGAAGAAGAAAATTTAAACCCCTACCTCTCACCCTGTACAAAAATCAACTCCAAATAGATCAAAGACCTCAACATGAAACCCAAAACTCTGAAGGGGATCGAACAATGTGCTAATCTATGAGTATAAAGTTAAAAACTTAGGCGGCTGCTTATTATTATTACCTTTTAACAAAATGACAGTTTTATCTCCTCCCCTGTTTCGTATCACCTAGGAAGCCAAAGGATATGTTTTAGATTAAAGGCACAGGCTAAATATCCATCCTGTAGGAGACATTAAAGACAATCAGAAAGTAATCATCATAACATTCATGCCACAGTTGTACTAATGGGCATATATTGTCAGGCCAGCCATTATTGAGGCTTACAGCACCTAAACTAGATAAAAATATTGATTACTGTTAGAATGCATATGATTTCCAGGCATTAATAAAACTAACCTGTATGTGTTAAGATTCCAGAATCATTCTTGGACAATTTCTCCATGTCATATATCTCAGTTGCTTAGTGTCTTCAGCAAAAGGGTCTGATTAGCAAGTTCTTGAAGGTAACCAATACTAATGACAAAAGCCTGCAGTGCTGCCCCAAACCAACAACTATAAAGAAGGAGCTCATATCTGCCAGGAAGCTTTAAGTTTGCTAGGGTATGGTGCCTGAGAGAGGCCTTGTTTACACATTATACGATAATTGCATTTAAAGCCATTTTATATATGTGTATGTATTGAGTTTAGATAGTTTATATAGTAGTAAGCTTTCATTAGGCATTCTCAAAAGTCTTTTAGTGGCATCCATCCGACCCTCCTTTTCCCTGTCTTGACATCCATTATACCATTTAACCCATGCACTTAAATTAACTCTCAGATGACTTTTTACTAGTTTTATGACTTCTATTGCTATTCCAATTTAAATACTCATATACAAGGATTCAACACTAAAATCCACATATAAGACAGTATATATCATTTTTCATTCTGGTTGTAAACTGTTTCACATAGATGATTATTTCCAGCTTGATATATATACCTGAAATTTTCATAACTTCTTTATAGATGAATATTAATACACTTATACATTTTCCATTGTTGATGGACATCTAGACATCTTTCTATAATCTGTCTATTGTGAATAGTGGAACAATGAATATGAATAAGCAAGCATCTCTGTATTAAAATCTATAGTCCCTTGTGGATATGCTCAGAAGTTTTTCAGATGAATTTTATGATAAATTTCTTTCTAGCTTTTGAGAGACTGGCTATACTAATTTGTATTTAAACCAACAATGAAAAAGTGTTCTCCATAACAGCATTTGTTTAGTTTTGGTTATTCTTTTAAAATCCTTATTTAAGACTATAAAGCATAGAATGGATATATTTTCAGAAACACATATACTATCATTTGACATTTGTATTATAATATTATTATAATTACATGATTTAATAGCATGTATTATTTTCATGATAGACAGTGTATTTCAGATAATAGATTAACTTATTTTATTATGATCCATGTTACTATTTCATAGCAACTTCAGCTTATGTTTAACATTGTATGAAGCTAGTGAATCCAGGAGAGAAATAACTCAATTGCCTTTTTAAATTTAATTTTTGTGATTTCCATACAATAGAGTTTGGTGGTGTTTATATCACCTTCCCTATCTACATCTTTTCCCTTTGCCCCTACCCACATACATAAAATATGGCCCAGAGAGTCTTATTTTGTGTCCTCCAATGTACTTCGGTGTGGGTCCATCCACTGGCCCTATAGTCTCATCTCTGTAAGACAATATATTCCTCTATTTAAGCAGCCCTCAATTGTTAAAAGTTCCTTAAGTTGTGTTCTGATTTCTTACCTACTTCTCCATACCTACCTCCGAAAATTGTCTTCTTTGAGCTTGCACAAAACTTATGCATGCTGGCACTATTGTGAGTTCTATATGAGTAACTGTCCTGTTCTTTGGAAGACTGTTTCCTATTTCTTTATGGTCATCCAGCACCTCTGGCTCTTATAATCTTTCCTCCCCACCTTCCGAAATGATCTTTGAGCCTTGTAAGACAGATTTTATTGGTGTCTTATTCATTAACAAGCACTATGCAGCCTCTTATTCTCTGCACATTCCTATTTCTTATATATTCTGCCAACAGATCACTACAGGAAACCATATTCTCTTCAACACCTCCTCACCACTGACAAGGACAAAGAACCTGTGAATTGCAATTCTTCAAATGGCAGAACCACACATCAATATTGATCAATGTGAACAAAATGCTACAGACCTCTTGAATATTATCTTAATTGAGCATAAACCAGAAGATAGGCTCTCCTTAAGAGCTCAGTTGGAAATAGCATGGTCTCACAATAAAGTATACACTCATTTATTATTCATCCTTAGATAATCGTTTCCAAACAGTGATTCCTTCTAGACTTGTTTACTTATGCTTAAGAAAGAAATCCCCTTTAGTCTCATCCTTAGTGTAATCTCAGAGCAGTCTTGGTCAGATAATTTTCCCTGCTGCAATGACCCTTAGAATGCCTTCTGATTAATTGGATATGAAATTTTTATTTGATATTTCTGAACTCAAATTTAGATATTTACCAACTGAAAGCAAATTCATTACATGCCATCATCTCCAAGTACCTACATAGTCTGTTTGCATAAACATGGAAATATTGATATGTAGCTGAAAATATATAGCTATGAGTAGTTTCCCTCAAACTAAAATTTACTTGAATTTTACTATGACTATATACTCTTATTTTATTTTCATTTCCTCCTTCTGGAAAGCTCCAACTGATTATTTTGAGAGCTCCCAATAGTTTCCAATTCATTCTCCATTTCCCTTGAATCTCTTCTGGGATATTTTCAGTTATGCCTACAAAGTGATGTTTTTAAAGTAAAAATAATAACCTATGTAATAAGAACATTATGTTAAACCAATAGGGGAAACTATAAAATTATTGTCATGGAATAATGTAAAAACACTTTTCAGATCCTCAGTTTTGTTTCCCATTCTTCGTGCTAATTATGCTTAGATGAGACCTATGTCTAGGTACTAGAAAGATGGCTTAGTGGTAATGAATGCTACTGCTCTTGTCGGAATCCAAGGTCTTGGTCCCAGTACCCACATGGTGGCTCACAGCTCTTGGTAATTACAGTTCTAGGGGATCTGACACCCTCTTTTGGCCTTGCCAAGCACTAGGCATACAGGGGATGCACATATATACATGCAAAGAAAATGTTCATATAAGTAAAGTATAAATTTCTAAACATATAATAAAATCTGTCCAATCAATACCCATCATACCTCTTGACCATAATTATAGGCCCCTGTGTCTCAAGCAACTTCTCTTCTAGGTGCAAGTTATTTCTCAATATATCAAAACAAACACCTCAAATTTGTATAAGCAAGAAGGTATTGTTTATGAAATTTTGTTGAAGAAGAAATCATAAAACTCAATATTTTACATAGATTTTAAACACAATAATTTTCTCTAAATGGTTGTTTTGAATATATATACTTATATAAATGATCTTTTTACTTAGTATATTTTCTAATTGTAATCCAATAGTATGCATTAAATAGTTATTGGAAAATACAGAAAATTAACATTATTAATATGAAGATTCCAGTCAATGATACAGTCCTTGACTAGTATAAATTAAGTCATGGGCTTATTGTCACATTTTATTGTATTTTTAATTTTTTTTAAATAATTTATTTCTTATTCTATTTTTTGAGTGTGTTGGGTAGCTTTAGTCTCAACTTGACACATCTGGGTTGAGGAAGCCTCAATTGGGGAACTGCCTCTATTGGACTGGCCTGTGGCCACCACTGTGGAGTATTGTGTTGACTGTTGAGCAATGTGGGAAGATCTGCCCAATGTGGGTGGTACCACCCCTGGGCAGGTTACTGTATATTGTATAAGAAAGCAGGCTGGGCATGGGCCAGAGAGCAAGCTAGTAAGCAGAATCCCTCCATGACATGTGTTTCAACTCCTTCCTTCAGGTTCCTGCCCTGAGTTCCTATGGTGGGCTCCCTCCATGATGAACTGTGATACAGGATATGTAAGGCAAATAAACGCTTTCTTCCCTAAGTTGGATCTTTTCAAAGTGTTTTGTTAGAGCAATGGAAAAGCAAACTAGAAAAATATGTATGAGTGTAATGCCTGGATATGTGTAAGTTCACCCTTGTCATGCAATGCCTATGAGTTTCAGAGGAAATCGTTGGATCCTCTGGAACTGGAGTTACAGAGGTTTGTTAGCCACCATGTGGGTGCTAGGAATCAAACCCAGGTCTTCTGCAAGAATAGTCAGTGCTCTGGACCATTGAGTCCTCTCTCCATCCCCTATTGTTACATTTAAATAGAGCTCTCATATCAGTAAATTTTCTCCTTTATTTACTAATTTTTAATTATTTTTTCAATTTTTATATAATATAGTTGGATAGTATTTATATTCCCTCCTCTATTCTATACCTCCTTTCACTGTACCAAGCAGATTTTGATGGATGCTCTGTATTGCCAAATGTCCTTCAGTG
The DNA here is from genome assembly GCA_009823505.1 of Rhizomys pruinosus. Lineage (NCBI taxonomy): Eukaryota > Metazoa > Chordata > Mammalia > Rodentia > Spalacidae > Rhizomys > Rhizomys pruinosus. Next base: position 338,979 of record VZQC01015217.1, on the reverse strand, counting down.
TTGATCCATCTATTGAGCCCACCAAGAATACTGTCCTTGTAAGACAGTGTCTTTCCCCTTCTCAGAAGTAAACAATGGTACAAAGTTCCTTTATTTGGGGTGTGATTTCTTATGCACTTCACTATGTCTATGCTGGGGTTTTGTCTACTTTGAGCTTGCCTAGGCTTTCTCTATTGCTGTGAGTTCTTATGAACTGTATGGAAGACTGTTTCCTTGTCATCATCCACTGCCTCTGTCTCTCACAATTTTTCCACCTTCTTTTCTACAATTATCCCATAATCTTGGGAGGCATACGTTTGAAATAGGTGTCTGTCCTAATTAAGGATAAGCACTCAGCAGCCATTTGTTCTCTGAACATTGACCAATTGTGGGTTTCTATGTTAATCATCTCCTGAATAAGGACACTTCTCTGGTAACAGTTGAGAGATGCATTCATCCTATATGTACATGTTTCATTTAGGGTTAGGCTTCCCCCAAATACTTTCTGCATTTGACCAGTTCTACACTCTTTTAAATAAATTTGTTCAAGAGATTCTATTTCAGTATTCATATAAAATATAAAGTTTCACAAAATAAATATACTTTAAAATACTACATTTCTTTTTTATTATATATAAAAGTTGTACGTTTTAAATTATTAAACACTAAAAAGAATCACACACAACCATATGATGATATCTATTTTTTCTATTAGACTGTGGCAATGTTTTTAAACATTTCTTAATGTCATATTACATTCAAAACAAGTATATATGTTTACAAATTGCAAAGCAATGACAGCTTTTTTTTATCTTTATAAGATTATGGCATATCAAGAAGTATATAAACAAGTGTTACCAACCTCATTTACCACAATCCACAGCTGTCACCACCTGAGTCTTGTATACCTTCCACAGATTGCAGAGGACATGCAGGTAGGACCGAATATCTCTCCAGAGGCTTAAATCTGTGAAATTCAAGGGGAAAAAAGCACTGAAAATAATTTTCAGCAAAATTTCAGAAGGAAACTTCAAAATCAAACAACATAGATGATTACCGAAGTCCAAGAGTCATACAGAACACAGAAAGGGCAAGAAAAGGTACTCCTCATGACAAAAAGGAAGGATTTTAAAAGCTATAAGAGAGAAAGACAAAGTCACATATAAAGATATATACATCAGAAAAACAGCTGATTTTTATGTTGATATTTAAAAGTCAGAGGTCCTTGGGTACAATATTACAAGTTCTGAAAGATAACAAATACCATTTCAGACTTTTCCAAGCAAAATGTTTTGTCTTAATCAAATGAAGCATAAACTTTTTACATGATAAAATTAGAACCAAGGAATTTATAAATATAAAGCCACTAGTTGGATATTAAAATGAATACTTCAGAGTGAAGAAATAATCAGCATATCCAAGAGGTGGCAGCAAATTAAAAAACAATTTTATATCAGTGACTAAAGAAAGGAGGACTAAGAAAACGAATAGGATAAATTTTTAAAGGACAGGTTAGAATCATTTATAATAATTTTGAACTTCAATAGTTGCAACTCTCCAATCCAAAGATATAAACTAGCAGGCTGGCTTACAAAACAGGACATATTATCTTGCTCAATCTAAGTAACTAATTTCACCAGCAAAGATAGAGACTAATGTAGAGTGATAATAGAGGCAAAGATATTCCTACCAAATTGAACCAGGAAACAAAAGGATTTTTCATTGTAATTTCTGACAAAAAGGCTTCAAACTAAAACTAATCAGTTGAGATAAGTTACTTCATACTGAACAGGAGAAATAGCCATCAAAATACATTATAATGCAAAACATCATATTGGGGTGCACCCAACTTTGTAAAACAAATGTAACTGGATACAAATCAACAGGTCATCCCTAAAACATTAATAGTAGGTGACTCCAATATCTTTCTTCCACCAAACTGCAAATAATATAGAACAAGAACAACAACAAAAACAGAGGAATGTGGGCATAGTGATGTTTGTCATTAATCCCAGCACTCACTCAGGAGCCAAAACCATGCAAATCTCTACAAGAAAAAGCCGGTCTGATCTACAAAGCTAGTTCCAAGTGAGCTGGGGACATAGGAGACTGTGTCTTTAAAAAATGAACATAAATAACATCATAGATCAAGTAGAGCTAATATGTATATACAAAACTTTTCACCTGAAAGGGAGAAAGTATACAGCCTTCGCAACAGCCCATGGAACAGTCATTAAAGTACACAGCATATTGGGATTAAAAGTATGTCTTTATATCTTCAGTAAAATTGAAAGAATTCCTGGAATCTTATATATCTTTTGTGCAATAAAAATAAACCTCAACTTTAGGAACCCTAGAAAATACAAACATGAACACTGAACAACTCACTACTAAATGATAAATGGATAACTGAAGAGATAAGGACAGAAATATGATATTTCAAGTTATTGTATGAAAATTACACCACTACATACCAAAGTCTATGTGTTACAATGAAGCAAGACCTGAAAGGGATGTTTATAACTCTGTCTACAAAAAAAAAAAAAAAAAAAAATCAGGGAATCGATTATGTGAGGGAAACTGTGATGTTTGTCTTTCTGGGTTTGTTTACATCATGGGGAATGATTGACTCGAGTTACATCAACTTAACCTTAACTGTGAATTTAATAATTTTATTTTTTAAAGAGCCGAAAATATTTCATTATGTAAGAGTATCATATTTTCATTATTCATGCATTAGGTTATGAATATTTAAATTATTTCCATTCTGTACAAAATCTGCAAATACTAGAGCCGGGCATGGTGCCACACGCCTTTAATCCTAGCACTTGGGAGCCAGAAGCAGGTGGATCTTTGTGAGTTCAAGACCAATCTGGTCTACATAGTGAGTTCCATGACAACCAGAGCTATAGGGAGACCCTGTCTCAAAAAGACCAAAAAAAGATTTTCAAAAAATAAATAAAAATAATTATATATTAAAAGCTGTCTTTGATCCTCAAATTCACATTGACAAATGAATTTGCTAATAATCTGAATAAATGTTCTAGGGATCCTATATGGGTGCCTTTAGGAACATACTGCTAGCTAACTAATAGCATTTCCTCTTTGCTGGGAATCCGGAAGAAAACACCTGGCTATGCTACAACCAGATGCTGAGTATGGAAATGTAAGCTAGTAAGTGGTTTGTCTTCCGCTGAATTTGTGATAACTTGTCTTTCAGCAATAAACCTAGCACACTGTACACTTTCATGTAGAAAAGGCACCATTTTATTCTCAGAATCACAATATAAACCTGTACTATTATCTGGCTCTTCTTTTTTTTTTTTTTTTCTAGTACTTGGATTTCCTAAGAAATGCTTGAAATTATGGCAGTAAGTGGAAACTCTGTAACTAGAATGCTAAGCATATGAATAGAATGTTAATTAAAAATTATAAAGAAATACAAATACACACAGATAAGAACTGAGTTAGGAATATGTGAGTTCAAGGTACCCAGATGGTACAAATTGAGGCTTTGAGAAAATTCATATTTTTCCTCTTAAGAAAATTTACAATCCTTATTTAAATGGAGGATATGATAAGAATATCCATATGTCACAGTACTTATTACTTCCAAGTTTGTTTCTAAGACAAATAAATGCTTTGTCTAAAATAAGACCCTAATGGTGTCAAGTAGTAATTAAGAGAGTTATGTGTTTTAGCCATGAAATGTCCTCAGAACTCAGAACTGCTGATTGCATTTGTGAATTTGGGACAGTTTTTCCTTTAAGATCATAATATGTACGTATGGAATATTAATATATTCATGGAAGATACTATATTTGCCCATTACATAAACATGGGTTGCTAAATAATAACAAATTATTAAATTTAACAGTGAGAAAATTTTCATAGGTGTGTTTAGAGACCTATTATTTTGAGCATGAACATATGCACATTTATGATACTTTTCCATAAAATAGAATGAGCGAAGTTTGATAATTTGAAAGGTACTATTACATGTTCTTAGGAACCATGGTGGTAACTCTCTGCAAGTAAACATTTAGATTTGTGGAATATTTTGGCTCTTCATTCATTTTATTCATTTAGTCTTTACATATACATGTATGTATGTATGTATGTATGTATGTATGTATGTATGTAGTTCTTATATATGATGGGTCATGTATGTGCCATGCATGTGTGTGGAGGTCAGAGAGCAACTTGCTGATGTTGGTTCTCTCTTTCCATACTGTGGTTGGAATGTTGTCAGTCTTTGTGTTAGCTGCCTTTACTCACTGACCAATTTTACCAAACCTAGATTATGATTTATATTTGTATAAGAAATGGTAGTTTTCAAATTAATTAGTGGCTGAAGTTGAAGATTTTCCTATAAAAGATGGACAGTCATTGAGGATAATAGTGTGTCATCCTTTTATTATGTACATATTGGGAAACAATTTAGAATGGGGCTTTTATTTGCACTTGCTATGATAAGAAATTAGTACATAAGATTAAAAATATGTGTTCAGGAATTCAGAGACAAAATGAAGCAGGTCACCTAGCCCAGGTTGTAACATTCATTAAGCTTCCTTCTGTGCACTACAAGGCTACTCCAACCTTGGGTCTGGAGAGATGGCTCAGCAGTTAAGAGCACTGACTGTTCTTGCAGAGGACCTGGGTTCAATTCCCAGCACCCATATGTTGGCTAAGAACCATCTTTAGTGATGGGCGTGGTGGCACATGCCTTTAATCCCAGCACTCAGGAGGCAGAGGTCTGTGGATCTCTGAGTTCAAGACCAGCCTGGGCTACAGAGCAAGTTCCAGGCCAGCTGGAACTAAAGGGAGACCATGTCTCCAAAATACCAAACCAAACAAAACAAACAACAACGACAACAACAACAAAAAAGGTTACTCCATCCTATAGAAACTCTTTTCTACCTTTAGAGTTTTTTTTTTTAAATTATTGAATATTTGCAAATTTCTTACAATACTTCTTGATTGCATTTTGACCCCTCCCCTATCCAAAACACCACCCATAGCCCCTCCACCAGATTTCAGGTGTTCTTTCATATAGATTAAGGCTGATCGGTCCACCTTTTTGTCCCCAAAATATGGCACAGTGCAAATCCATCACTGGAGTTTTGACAACCTATACTAGAATCATTCCCTTAGGAAAAAAACAACTCTTCCTCTCCTAGCAGTCATCTGTTGCAATAGTTCCTGAGGTAAGATCATGGGTTTTTAGCCATTTCACCTCTTCTTTACTGGGTTTTGGCTTAATTGAGTTTTCAGGGCTCATGTGCATTCTGTCACCATTGCTATAAGTTCTTACGAGCAAGTTAGCTCCCAGCCATGTGGAAATCTCTGTTTGTTTGTGGTCATCCACTACCCCTGACTCTTACAGTCATTCTTTCTTGTCTTCTTCAATGGTCCTAGAACCGTGGGTAGCAGAGGTTTGATAAAATGTTCCACCCTGGAACATTTGTGGAAACTTTTAAAAATACACACTTCACGGGGATGGAGAGATAGCCTAGTGGTTAAGAGCACTGACTGCTCTTGCAGAGGACCCGGGTTTGATCCCCAGCACCCACATGGCGGTTAAGAATCATCTGTAACCCGAATTCCAGGAGAACTCCAGTTCCAGGGGAATCTGAGACCCTCTTCTGACCTCCGTGGGATTATACGACATGGGTGCACAAACCTGCATGCAGACAGTACATTCATACACATACAAAAATAAATAAAAATAAAAAAATACACACTTCACAATGCCCAATAGGACCAAAAGTTCTCATTTCAGACCATTGAATTACTTTGCTGTGAAATTAATAGTTCTTTCGCTTCACAACTAAAAATAATAAAACAAAATAAATCATATGCTCATTGAAATAAATCAACTGTAGAAGTTGAGAGCAGGAGAATGCTCATGTGCTCATTTTTTAAGGTCTCTGAATAATGTAATTTATAGATATGCAGAGAATGAAATATTTTAAATTTTTGAAGACTTACATGATTAAGATTGTTTCTTTCTGAAACCACATGAACAAAAATAAGTAACTTTGCTTATAAATCATTTTCAACATATAAATTTTAATTATTTTAATGTGTATTGAGTTTTTTCTTTTCCTTTTTTTCTTAGTCTTTTGAAATAAAACACAACTTTCAAATAGTGATTCTCATTTCTCAACTACCAGAATAATGGGATCCCAGATTTGCAGCTACATACCTGACATATAGCTGTGTTCACTTAATTAATCAGGCATGATAAATAATTTGAAACGAGTACTTGATATTGTTTACAAAATACCTAGAAACTTCCATTAAATATCCGTTAGTGCATAAATAGCCTTCCTTATATTCATTTGTGATTTGACAGACACCTAGAAAGATGCAGAAGAACATCTTTCCTATAAGACTCAAACTCATATGAAATAATCACTTTTTCAACTTAGGGTTAGTTTTTTTTTTTTTTTTAATTTCTGTGCCTTAGTATACATATGTTTATGTACACATATGCATGGTAAGAATTAAGTATAATTATTTGCATACATTTTCACAGATGTAAATTCAGAATAAAAATTCACCTTTGTTGAGAAATATCAAAATATAGTAAAGTATCTATGGTCACATTTTGCTATTGTCACCAGAACTTGCTGACATTGACTTATCTGTGAATTGCTCTGCCAAAGATAGACCTGCCTTTAGGCGGTACCTGCTGAGATGTCTGGACACCCATTGTTCCCTGTTCTCTGATCCATGCATTCTGTTCCATTCATGTCTAAATCCCTAGGACGTGTGATAGTCTGATTTTCTGACATGCTGTCACTTCTCTCTAGGTGGCAAAATGAATGAACGTATTATTAATTTCATAAATCCTTAAATATAGGCTTGGACAGGCGGCTTCCTTTGCCAATGGGTTTTTTGTACTATGTCCAAGCAGATGCTCAGGAAATGCATTCATGAAATCCTATCTTAACTTCATGTTGTTTGGAAAAACTTAACCTCTGCTAGTGAATTAATAGAAGCTGTCCTACTTTAAAATATGGTTCTCATTGCAATCATGATATTGAGCAACTTACTAACAGTTGAATGTGTTTCCTAAGACTAACCAGCCTGCCCATCATACACATACAGTGGTAACAGACATATAACGTGAAAGAAAAAAAAAAAAAAAAAAAACTAGAAAAAACAGTCCAGCCCACAAGTGACAAATTTGAATAGCAAATCCAATTATTTAAGCTGGAAGAATTGTGGTAATTTGTTGTTATACAGAAACTAATAAACAACAAACATAAAATTTACCAAGTATTCATCATACTTCTTCCTCCTAATTTATTATTTTCCAGTGAAGATGGCATTAGGTGTTTGAACAGGATTAACTGACAATACATTCTCTATGAATTAAAATAAATGATGATTTTATGGGGGCTGGAAAGATGGCCTATTGGTTAAGAGTGCCACCTGCTCTGGCGGAGGACCCAGGTTCGATTCCCGGCACCCACATGGCGGCTGAGAACCATCTTTAACTCCAGTTCCAGGGGAATCTGAAACCCTCTTCTGACATCCGCAGCATTGCACGACATGGGTGCACAAACCTACATGCAGACAGTACATTCATATGAAATAAATAAATAAAAATTTAAAAATATTTAAAAAAATAAATGATGCTTTTATAAATTAGGTAGACATATCATTATGCCCCAAAGTGGCAGTTTACAAATTCAGAAATATAAGCAACAAGTTTCTATTGATGAAATGTGACATATTGGCTAACACATTCTGATTTAAAAATAAAGGCTAGGGCTGGAGAGATAGCCTAGCAGTTAAGAGCACCGACTGCTCTTGCAGAGGACCCAGGTTCGATCCCCAGCACCCACATGGTGGCTGAGAACCATCTGTAACTCCAATTCCAGGAGAACTCCAGTTCCAGGGGAATCCGACACCCTCTTCTGACCTCCGTGGCATTGCACAACACGGGTGCACAGACTTGCATGCAGACAGTACATTTACGCATAAATAAATAATAAATAAATAAAATGGAATAAAAAATAAAAGCTAAAAATTCACTAATGTGTTAATCCATTTTGTATTTATTTATAGGTATCTGGACTACTCATATTAAACTGTTATTTTCAAATACAATTTCATGTTTGAATTTCCCTAAGCCTTGATTTCTAATATGCAATTTTTACTTATAAACACTAATTTATTATCTACTTTTATTTCTAAGAAATTAAAGTCAATTAACTGGGTAAGCATTTAGCAGTAGCTGGAATATAAATTAGAATTTGAGTAAATTAAAAATTTACAATTACTAAAAGAAGTATTTGGCTTTTTCAGATGTGTAGGAAAATTAGAAACAACTCTCCAGCTAATCATAGGGCTTATTGGGTCTTTACTTATTTCTATAGCATTTAAAACATAATGTAAGCATAGCTTAGAGGTGAAAGCTAAACTTTACTCAATTTCTTTATTAAGCAGTAAGGATGAACTTTATTCATGTTGAACTTTAAGAGATATAAGTGATTTATTAATTTTAATTATTAATTGATAGATTTTATTTATCTAAATTACAAAAATGAGAGTACAGCGTTACATATTATATTGTCTGAATTGTAACTGAGTAACTAATAATTTCCAATGTTATTTTTTACAAAATATACATTAGGGCTGGAGAGATGGCCTAGCGGTTAAGAGCACAGACTGCTCTTGCAGAGGACCCGGGTTCAATCCCCAGCACCCACAGGGTAGCTGAGAACAGACTGAAACTCCAATTCCAGGAGAACTCCAGTTCCAGGGGAATCCAACACCCTCTTCTGACCTCCGTGGAATTGCATGACAGGGGTGCACAAACCTACATGCAGACAGTACATTCATACACGTAAAAAATAAATAAAATTTAAAAAAAAGAATTAAAAAATGAAATATACATTAATAGGAAAATGAAAATTTCAGTAGTAATATTTATACATAATCAGGTATATATGCTTATTCAGTTCAAAGACTTAGAGCTTAATACATATGGTTTTGAAAATGAGATTATTTTTTAGTGTATAGAATAAGGAAGACATGATGATAGCTAAAGAGATTACAAAGAGGTGAGAAAGAAAAAATACAAGACAAAAATCCAAAATTAATTGTGAAAATTAGATTTGTTTAAAGTCAAATACTGTGTCTAACATTTATTCAGTAGTATTCCTATTTCCCCAAAAATCTATTAAGTTAACAAAAGGATATAGTATTAAAGAAAATGCAGGGAGCCAGGACCTGAGGGTTGGCGGGTTTGGGTTGGTGCCTCTGCAGCTTTTTGCAGGCTGGCTGGAAGTTACTCAGGCAGGTACTTTTTGGGAGCAGAACTGCACTTCCCCTTTGGAGCCAGGACCAGAGGGTTGGTGGGTTTGGGTTGGTGCTTCTCCAGCTTTGTGCAGGCTGGCCAGAAGTCACTCAGGCAGGTACTAGGGGCCGGCTAGGTCAGGCGTATACCCCCCCCACCACTTGGTGAGAATCAAATTGGACTTTTTATTGGAGAACCTTCAGAACAAGAAGAGAAGAGTAATTTAGGATTGCAATATCCAATATATAAACAAAATTGAAAGCCTGAAACCTTGACAAGTCAATACTCGATAAACAAGGAGGAGGAAAAGGAAAAAAAATAAAAGCATCAGAAGGAGGAAAGCAAAACCATCAGCTAACATAGTGAAAAGGAATTTGTGATCTGAACCACAAAAGGGAAGCCCACATGCCAGGGATACGATGAAGGGACAACATGGGAAAGGCACAGGATAATCCCATACCAGGCTCTAACAAACCTGTAGGAGATAGCTACAATGGGATCCCCTTCAAGGAGACACAAGGAACAGATCTCAGAGGAATAATTGCAGAACTATGTAGAAAAATTAAAGAAAATGAATAAGAATTCAGAGAACTAAAGAGAGAGAATGAAAAACTAAAAAAGGACCTAGAGGGATACAATGACAAAGTTCAGAAAGAATTAAAGGAACAGATTGACAAACTCTAAAATGAACTAGAGGGAGAAAAAAACAAACTCCGAAAGGAAGTAGAAACACTGAAAAAGGAAGCCATCCAACGAAGTAAGGAGCACCAAGAAGACATTGAGAAGTTCAAAAGGAATGAATATTGGAAGAATACAAGATAAAACGAAAAGGAATTAGAAACCATCCAACTCAAAAGAAAGGAAATGAAACCTAATATAGGAAAGAGGAACAAACAAACAATAACCAATCTGGAAAGATACCACCGCCAACGAAAAAGCTAAAAAGAAGATATGTAAAAATAAAAAGTACATCAAAACATACAACAACCAACAAATGGACACTATAAACATCAAACCTCACATCAATAAATAGGAATGAGAAGAATCAGAGATATATGATCAGATCGTCAACAAGAATAATTAACGAAAAAAATCCCCACACTAAAATATAAACAAACCTATTGAACAAGAACACATAGGACTTACCAAATAGACAGATCTAAAAAAACTCCCTTACGTTCCATATTCATCAGTTAGATGTTCTAGATGCCCAACACAAAAGACAAATTCTTCTCAAGAAAAAAAGTCACATATCAAAGTGAACCATCAGTAATTCAACTGTACTTCTCAGTGACAAAACCATGGAAAGCAAGAATGAACAGGAGGCAATAGCATTCCCAGCTGGTTTAATTGGACTATTTTGGGATTCCACATCCAGATAGCTTTACTTCCAGAAAAATGATCAACTAAGTTAAGGTGTAGAGAGAAAAATCTTCTCATGATCGACAAACAAGATGATGGAAACATGTCAGTAAAACCAACTCTTTCACTAATAATACGTTAAGCAATTTAAATGGCAGAAAGAGAGCAAAATCCTCAACATCTAGATAATAGAAAACTAGTAAACAACATACCCGATACCTGGAACAAAGATTTTCAGGCTAACATAGATTAGAAACGAAAACCATCTTATGATTCGTCTATCAAAAACTAGCTTTCGATTTCAAACACTTCAATTTAAGGTGAAGGATATTGAAATATAGGTATTCCATACAAATGACCGGAAAAACTAAGTGGGTGTGGGGTCTATTTCGTCAAATCAGATAAAATAGACTTCCAAAGCAAAAGAAATCAAAAGAGACAAAGAGGCCATTACATCTTTATTAAAGGAACATTTGGAGACAAAAGGACCGTCACAATCAGAATATACGCACCAACACTGTCAAATGTGCCAAACTGTATTATAGACATTCTTGTCATGAATCCAAGCAGCAAGATTTAACCTTCACATCCTAAGAATAGGGGAACTTCATAATACCCCATTAACTCCCTAGACAGATCAACCAGAAAAGGATAAGTTCGAGAGACAGTCTGAACCGTTAATCATACAGCAATTACATATATCCAATGGGATTTCCGCCAGACATCTATCCCGATATTTCACTCCAAACTCCAGAAAAATGTATCACTTTCTACTCAGTGGATCACCGTCTCATGTGAAAATTCTCCAAAATAGACCATATACGACACGAAAAAAAGCCAACAAAATAAAAAATATTGAAATATTTCAATTCATTAGATCAGACCACCGCATCAACTCAATATCCAATTGCAGAAGAAGCCTACTATGTACAAGGATTCATGGAGACTAAACAACTCTCTTCTGAATAATGAATGGATCGAAGGAGAAACTAGAAGAATAGAAATATTTAAACATTTTGCTGAAACAGAATTGAACAGATGATAAACTCTCTACATAAGCAAAATCATGGGCACTTTAAAAGGCAGTCTAAGAGGCGAAGTTTATACGTCTAATGCCTACAATTAGAAAAACTTAAACACAGAACAAACAAGACAAACTAAAACAGAAAGGCACAAGTGAAGTCATATTGCCACATGGCAATAATAATCTAAGGAAACACAAAAAGAACCTTAAAAGCGGAGTAGTAACATGAAGATAATAACAAAAATCTTAGACGCAAGATCAAGAAAGGAAATAAAAAATACAAAAAAAAATCATGGAATCCAAAAGTTGGTTTTCTTTGAAAGAATAAACAAAAAAATGAGAGAAGGTACCGTCTAGCCATTAACCAAAAAAGATGGAACAACTCAAATTGCAAATAAAGAAGAAAGGGGAAGATATAAACAACTAATAAAGTTTCAGACAATCATACAGGAATCTTCAAAAACTTATACTCTGATAAGTTTGAAATCCTAAAGAAAAGATGACCTATCTGAAACTCTGTGAATTTCAATCAAAGTTACCAAAAAGAATGATCAACAGCCTAAAAGACCATAACTAGGAAAAAATGAGAAAATATAAGTAGCCTTCCGCAACTAAAAAATGCCTCAGGCCATATTTTGATGTTTCACGCATAATTCTATAAAAATTCAAAAAACTTTACAACCATATACTACTCAAGTTTTTAGAAGTAAAGAAATGGAGGATGGTTCTCCCAGATCCCTTCATGAAACCAAGCATCACGCTATACAAACCAGTAAGAGATAACATACCAGAAAGTGGAACCATAGACCCATTCCTAACGAGAGCACAGATGCAAAACTTATAAACAGAATACTTGCAAATTGTATACCAACCCACATCAAGAAGATCTCCATCATGACCAATCGGATTTATACCAAAGATGCAGGGATGGTCCAACATAAGAAAATCAATAATTATCATCAAACATATAAATTGGACTGAAAGACAAAAAACCACGTGCCATCACTCAATTGGATGCGGACAAATATGAACTTTGACAAAGATCCAGCATCCCTTCATGTTATAGGTCCTGGAGGATCATGCCGCAATTGTATAACAAGAGGCATATACAGAAACGCCCGATATCATCAATATTGAAAACTGACAGAAGCATCCCGTTTAAAGTTAGGAACCAGTCAAGGCTGCTTCTGTCACCACTCCTTTCCAATACAGTAGACTGAACCTGCTAGTGCCAATACATAAGAAAAAGGAAATGAAAGATTCAATTGAAAGATGAAGTCAAGCTTCTCTTTGCTGTGATATGATCGCACTACCTAAAGCGGAATGCTAAAATTGCGCTACCAAGAAAACTCCTAAATATTAATTAAGATCTTTGTAACGGTGCATGATACAAAATAGTATCAAAAAATCAGTATTCTTCTTTTCTTTTACATCCAGACAACATGCACAAACTGAAATAGACGATCTACTAAGAACCTTTCCACTCCTAATATGCCTCAAATCAACAAATAACTATGAAACACTAATCCAAAGACACCAAATCGCAAAAAAATTTTAATACCGCCTAAAAGGAAATTAGAAGACACTCAGAAGATGCCAACCTCGCATCTATGATGGGGAAAATAAATAGATAAAGCCATCCTACCCAACTTGACAGTTAAGATCAACCGCAACCCCAAAGTTTCACAAATGAATAGAAAATCCCTCAATTTTATTTTGGAAAAAAAAAGGCCTCCGAGTTACCAATAGCAAACCTGAGCGAAATAGAGAAAGTATTCAGGGAATACTGCTCTATCCTACACAATACTAACACAGCTAATCATCCATAAAACTCCTGGTACGGAATAAGTCAGACCAGATTACCCAATGAATAAACTGAAATCCAAACTGAACTCATACAATCAGCCACCTTCATATTGAAACAAAGATGCCAAGAATAAATACAAGAGGAAAACAGCATCTTCAAAGTTGTTGCAAACAATGAATCACTAATTGTAAGAAAATGACAATTAACTCTAACCCTCACTGTATCTAAAAATCAACTCCAGATTGGATCAAAACCGCAAGAGTGAAATCTCCTACACTCTGGAGTTTTAGTAAAATAAACTTGTGCACTAGGAACTAAACAATTAGGCCTAATTAAAAAAGACTTCTAAATCAGACAGCACTGCACAAAAATTAAGGTCAACAACTGACAACTGGAAAGTCATTAAACTCAAAGTTCTGTACTCTCAAAGTAAGAAACAAAGAAGATTATATCAAAAATGGAAAAACTTCAATAAGACAATCTACAAAGCATTAGATTCCAGAGATACCAAGCTCACTCAAAAATCAGAAGAAGAACAAATGAATTAATAACAGATGTCCCAAAGATCTGGAATACGATCAAGAAAATTAGACATGGCGAAAACATCTTAAGAATTTAACATCTCTGAAATTAGAAATCAAATTAAAACCACATCGAATTACTTACTCAAAGACTGCCTAGGACAGGAAAATGTAATGAACCGAAATGCTGTGAGGGTTTGGCGAAAGGGAACACAGTGCATTGCGTGGTGGGGGAATTTAATAACTTGTGCAATCTCCATGGAAAGCAGTTGGAGAACCATTAAAAGACTAAAAGTGACACTGCCATGGACCCGTCAATACCATCCTGGTAATACCGCACAAAGACTCACTTACATTAGAAATCCGCTATGTTATCGGCAGCCTTTCACAAACAAAAAGCAGAAACCACCCAGGTCCCTAACTGATATGAAGAGAAAATGTGGTACATGTACACAATGGAGTTCTATGCAGCGGTAAAGAGGGACAACATCATGAACTTTGCAGGTAAATGGATGGAGCTAGAAGACATTATGTTAAGTGAAGTAACACAGTCCCAGAAAAACAAACGACAAATGGTGTCCCTCATATGTGGATGCTAGTGCCAATAACCCAGTTATAAATATTTCTTGTGGAGAGGGATGCATATTAAAAGAACAACAACAGAAAACTGACTGAAATGGTGACTCGGGAAGGGTGGGAGGGGCGGGAGAGGGACACAGGTGTATATTTGATTAATGCGTATTTAATTGACATGAGTTCAACAAGTATCCATTTTTGCCCAGACACTGTCTACAGGTTACATAGTGTTTTAGGACTTAGTAAAAGGAAATATGTGTATATTAAACAACATTGGTTTAAAGGCTCTGATAAAAATTATAATGCTTCTGAGTTAAATGGAGATATAAATTGCTGTTGTTCACATTTGTTTTACATAAAATCTGTATAACAATAACTTTGGGATTGCCACAAACAAATGTTCTCTATAATTTTTCTGTTGTACAGTATCACCTTGTAGCATTCTCTTTCACCTATAGGATGATTTAACTTAAAAATTTAGTTTGCTTCCCAAGTTAATTATATACAGTCACCCAAAACAGCAAGGGTGAATTTGATGAAATCTGTGCCTTGATTCCACCCTATAGGTATGTATAATACAACTGTCTTCTGGAGACAATGGGTCAAAAAACAAAAAGGAGGGGTACAGATAGATATGAAAACTTTTTGTCAAAAACCTTGCAATTCAAATCTCAAAACTAACTACGGGAAAAGATTTGTATGTTCCAACAGGTCAAAATGTCACCAACTTAACGGCTGAGAAAGAAAAGATACAGCTTTGCATTGAGTAGGATGTACCAGAAAGTGCCAACAGAAATGTTGGGCTGTCTGAACATTGAAAAGAAGAAAAGCCTCAGGTTGCTACAAACATCAAACCCCTCTGTGGATCCTACTTGCAACAACTATTTATAATGAGTCCTAATGAAACTTACTTTCTAGGTGCCACAAGGTTTTAATACAAGAGACTTTCTTACCTCCCCCCCGATAGAACAAGGAGAAATACGATGATGATGAGGTCGTTCTCCAACTGGAAATTAGAGACAACTGTTACAGAGGTAATCTCTTATAAAACCGATAAAACTGCCTTCTTTAATTGACTAACAGACATAGGAATTGTGAAAAGGACCAGAACTGAATAGAGACCAAGATATCAGCTCCAGAGAAAGTAGAGTGTTTTGCTTCTCATCCACCTGTGCCCCTTTTCTAAGCCTAGTGAACAATCTGCGAAAGAGGGGGCGTGGTAGAATGTAAGGGCTTTGATTGGGGTTAATGGTGAAACTACAACAATATAGACTGGACACTCATTTGATCAACTTGATTGAACATACAAACCCCCCCTGCTGGATGGTGGGACCCATGAGCTGTGTGGGTTTGGGCACAACTGCTTGCAAATTGGTTTTACATGAAGGATGCTTGTACTCACAAATTATCACTTATTGTTAAAAAAAAATGAAAACAAAACAAAACAAAAAAGCAGAGAAATGCAGAAAACTTATGGCAGAATGCATGATCTGGGATGGGTAGGGGTGGGGTGGGGGGAAGGAAAGGGGATATATGCCTGAACTGAATTGGAAAATGGTGTATGAAATACACAAAGCATCAATAAAAAATAAAATAAAATAAAATAAAAGGGGATATGTATAAAATAGCTTTGAATGATCATGCATTTAAAGGTGTTCAGTGCAATTGATACTGAAAAAAAAAAAAAAAGAAAAGGATTATTCTCTATTCAGAACCAAATATAATACTAAAGTCTCCTTAAGCTAGGCACTTAAGCAAAATATAATAATACAGGAGCTCTGACATCAGCAATGGATTATTCTACCAAGGAGATGTTGGCCAGGGGATCCAAGCCCCCCAAAAGGTAAAGGCTCCTTGCCTCTAAACTGGGATACCTGCAAGAAGAGAGGTGATAAGGCCATGCCGCCGAAGACCTAAGGTTAACATGGGAAAGATGTATTGAGACCACACATGCAAGTGTACAGATGGTCTCTGGAATACCAGACTGTGTACCAAAGGCCACTAAACCAATAAAGCAAATATGGGTCTCCTTGAGTCAAGCAAGACTCCTCCGTCAGCACCAGCTACACTTCACCTGCCTGGAAATACTGTGCAGCAGTGGCAGCCATATGCCTTTATATCCAAAATCTAATAGGCTATTAGCTCTCTCCTTGGAGGAATAACCCATGGCTGATGCCACAAACTTACATCCGCTAATGGTTAGGAGATGTTATAAGACACAGTAAGACCCTGTCATATTTAACAGAAAAAAATGTAATTCATGGATTAACATACCATCCAAACATCTGTGTCTATACCAAAGTAACCTACTATAACAATTAGTACTATTTAAATACCTATATGTCTAATTGCTTGTGCTTCATTAGTAGGATCGAAAATTTATTCCTGGAAAACCTGTCAGCACATGAAAGGAAACAGCCAGAATTGACCAGAGTCCAAGACAACAGCTCCAGAGAAAGTAGACTGTTTTACTTTTCATCCACCTGTGCCTCTTTTCTAAGCCTAGGGAACAATCTGCGGAAGAGCGGGCATGGTAGAATGTAAGGGCTGAGATTGGGGTGAATGCTGAAACTACAGCAATATAATCTGAGCACTCATTTGATCAACTTGACTGAACATACAAGCCCTCCCTGCTGGATGGTGGGACCCATGGATTTAGTGGGTTTGGGCACAACTGCTTGCAAATTGGTTTTACATGAAGGATGCTTGTACTCATAAATTATCACTTATTGTTAAAAAATGAAAAAAAAAAAAAGAACTGAGAGAAAGATGCAGGACAGTTATGGCAGAATGCATGATCTGGGTTGGGGTGGGATGGGGTGGGGAGAAGGGAAAGGGAAATATGCCTGAACTGAATTGGGAAATGTTGTATGAAATACACAAAGCATCAATAAAAATAAATAAATAAATAAATAAATAAATAAATAAATAAATAAATAAGAAAATGCAAAGGCAAGAAATGCAACATATTTAAAGTTGTTTTTCAGGCAAGGAGATGGAACAATTTAAACAAAACATACAAAATCCATCCTGAAGATGAAGACATACACGTGAGATTGATGCAGGTAAACTACACACCTTAAGTTTCACTGCATAAAGAGTCAGTGGATGTTCAAATTTTTTATTTCTGATTTTGAATCCCACACATTAATATACTTGCAGGTGCTAGCAGCATTTTAACTTGTTTCTTAGATGAGAGGAAACAATATGAGATTGATGTTTGTAATGTTAATACTAGGAAGGAATCTTCTTTGCACATGTTTTAGTGGGTTGTACAATTTTACAGCACTAAATCAAAATAATTTTTGCAAATTTAGAAAGCTTGTAAAAAAGAGGATTTATCTAGAGAATTTTTAATTTAATTTATTTATTTATGTGTATGAATGTACCGTCTGCATGTAGGTTTTTGCACCCGTGTAGTGCAATGCCGCGGAGGTCAGAAGAGGGCGTCGGATTCCCCTGGAACTGGAGTTCTCCTGGAATTGGATTTACAGAGGGTTCTCAGCCGCCATGTGGGTGCTGGAGTCCGAACCCGGGTCCTCTGCAAGAGCAGTCGGTGCTCTCAACCGCCAGGCCATCTCTCCAGACCCTAGAGAATTTTTCTAATAAAAAGCTCAAAGGAATAAATTATTCTGGAAACTGAATTCATAAGAACCCTGAGCCTGGCCATGCCTAACTGCAAAATTTCATATAATTGTTTCACTGGTTGGAAAATAAAAGAAAATTGCACATTTCTTGTTGGCTCTGATGTGTTTCTGGTTGTCTTGATTGTGACTATTCTCAAAGGCACAGGGAAAGAGTAACAGATCTGGAATGATGATCAAAATTGTTAAGTTAGTGCAAAGCTTCACTGTCACACTGAAAATAGATTGCTTATGTCCTGTGTTCTAAAGAAGGGAATGGAAAAGTGATAGGCTGGTATGTTAAAGAAATACATTTCTAAAGATTTTCCAGTTCTTTATATATCTGACTCACTGAGCTATGGCATATTAAGAAATAGAGTTATAAATTGCAAGGGGCAGTGAAATGTCCATGGTGTAGTTCATGCATTATTGCAAAGGAGAGTCGAAAGACATCCAGGTAAGAATGGCCTAAAGATTGCTAGCAGGGCGAAATGTGTGAAGGCTTTGCTCAGCAAAACTGCTGTTCATGTATAACTCTTGGCATTGCTCTGAGTAAATCTCTCATCAAACTAAGGCATAAAAGTGTTTCAAACTTACTGCCAAGACAATTCTTAAAAATAATAGTGACAAAATAGCATGTGCTTTAGCAATTTTATGTTTAGGAGGTTGTGATGCTTTCATAAGCAAGAAAATGTCTTGATATAGACATTGCGAATAATGTTTTCAGTAATTGTTAATAATTCTAATATAGAATGTCAATTAAGCAAGATTAAAACAGACATTTCTAATACATATCATATCACAAATATAAATAAAAGATACAGTGGATGTGATCTAATTAATCTGTATTAATGAAAGAAATCATAGAAAATAAAATTAAGAGAGAAACGTTTATTTTTTCAACAGAACTTTACTGTTGGTTATACTTCCCCTTGTTCCCTCCTCTCCCTGCTCTCCCATTCTACATCCCATTTAACTCTTTATATACCATCATTATTCTTCCTCCTATATCACTCATTTGTATGTCCCTGTCCATGAATCCTCCCTCCCATGGACCCTTAAGAGTTTCCTGACATTTATGGAATTTCCAATTGAAACAACCCCATCCAAAGATTCAATACTAATAACCACTAATGAGGAAGAATATGAGATGCTTTTTTGTGTGTCTTTTAAGACTCTTGGGATGTTTGTTTCCAATTTCATCCATTTACTTGTGAATTTAAGAATTTCATCGTTCTTAACACCTAATAATAGTCCATTATGCCAATACTTTTGCTCTCCATTCATAGGTTAATGAATATCTAGGTTGTTTCTGATTTTGGGCTATTGAGAACAGAGCAGCAATGAACTTGAATAAATAGGTATATCTCTAGTGAAGAGCTACAGTGGCTTTGCATATATGCCCAAGAGTGATATGGCTGGATCATGTGGTAATCTCTTTTTAGTTTTTAAATTTTATTTATTTATAATTGTATGCATATGAGTGTTATGGGGACATGTGTGTTAGTGCACACACACTATCCAGTGCCTGCAGAGGACAGAAGAGAGCATCAGATGCCCTGGAACTGGAGTTGTGGATGGTTATCAGTCCTAACGGAAGCACTGGGGTATGATGAACCTGACTGTTCTGCATGAACAGCCTCTACTCAGCCCCTCTTTCAGGTTTTTGAGAAACTTCCACACTTATTTCCATGGTGCCTTTACCAGTTTGCACTGCCATTATCACCAGCAGTGATAAATGTTCCCATTGCCATACTTCTTCCTCAGAATTTGTCAAAATTGTTTATGTACATCAGCTCTTCTAACTATAATAAGTTGAAATGTCAAAGTAATTTTAATTTGCATTCCCTGATGGAGAAGGATGATGAACATTTTAAAAATATTTCACAGCAGTTTGTGTGTCATAACTTGAAAACTGTTTCTCACAAATTTTCACTACAGTTGTTTCTTTGGTTCGGTGTTTTGAATCCTTTGTGTATATTCTAGATACTAACCCTCTGTCTAATATATAAATGATAAAGATATTTTCCCACTTCGTAAGCTGTCTCTTCACTCAAGTAATGGTGTCCATTACTTTACAAAAACTTTTTACTTTCATAAAGTCCCATTTGTTGCTTGTTGATTTAAATGTCTGCACTATTGGGGTTTTGATCAGAAATAGCACTCCTGTTCCTCAGTGTTCCAGTGTATTTCTTTCTTTTTCCTCTATTAAATTCGATACATCAGATCTTTGATTGAGGTCCTTAATTCATTTGGACTTTAACTTTTTTCTAGGTGGCAGTTAGGAATATATTTTCATGGAAAACTACTAAAGAAACTGTGTATATATAAGTATTTAAATATAATTACCTTATTATTAAGGTTCAATGTCCTTAAAGATAGCACAAGATAGCAAATAAAAGGCCCAATAACAGGAATAGATTTCCTGTTTTGGATTTGTTGAAAGGGGTGTCCTGTTGACACTCAAATAAAACTGGCTATTGCCCATCCCCTTGGTTACTTGTCATCACTCAATGAGACCCTATTGCTGAAGACACTGGATATTTTAGAATAAATAAGGAGTGATCAAACTGATACTGACCTCAAAGATTTATCTCTACAAGCTTGTTTTCCTGGTAGTAGATGGTGCTATGAATGGCACTTGAAGAGAAAAATCACTAATCTTACCCATCTGCCAACCCTGTGAACTTGATAGCAAGTGAAATAGTGGTAAGAGTGTAATGGAAGTAACCAACAAACTTCTGTCTTGATTTAAGGCCTATTTGGCAATGTTATCAGAGTCAAGAACCTGTGGCTATACAGGGCATGTGGTATATGGGAGATCAACTGATATTACTCTCTGAGTAACCATCCTATTAAACTGTCTTCCAATGACTTATAATTTTAACCAACAGATTAATCCATCTCTCAATAACCAGAGAAGCTTCCTTTTGCAGGTGATGGTGATTAATTCAGAGATGCACAACTGGTGAGCAAGCAGAGAGTAATAGACAGCAGAGTTTGTGGACCTAAGTGGGATACCTGTATCATACAAGTCCATCAAGCCTCAGGAAACATTGCTGAAGATGGAGTAGAAAAAGGACCAGAAGGGGTGGAGTAATACAGCACACACAAGCATACACAGTAGACCCATGCAAGCCTGAGTCAAAATAAACCCAGCAGGGAAGGAAGGTATTGGCAAAGCTCAGTCCCATCTAACTGGTCTATTGGCAATTGATAGCTGCTGGGAGAGGTAGAGTCTGTATTCTTTAAACATATCCCATATGTGTAAGTCGAACACAGTTCATGTTGATCCTAATGCATTTGGGGAACGCAAATTATACTTGATGGGTCATTTAAAAAGAAAAATAATAGAGAATATGAAGGCTGGAAAATATAGTTGATTAAAGGCGGGAACCCATGGCTATTTCTTGCTCCCCCAGGCAATCTCAGCCACAAAGGGGGAGACTCTTAGGGTAGGTCAGGAAGGTTTCCCTTTTACCATGAGTATCTCCTTAAACACGCATAAGTTTTCAAGCAAATTTCTTTATTCTACAACAAGTCTGTGTGGCAAAATCTCATCTTAGGCAAATCTCATAAGGCTCTTATGGCAAATCTCATCCTATATTCTTTTTTATCAGCTTATATAGTGAGAAACATATGGATCTCTGAAAGCCCATGAAAAGGTAGGGATGTGCTTCACATAAAGGAGAAGAGAGATAGGACCTAGGTGAATTAACAACCTTGTAACATGATTAAGGGACATACATGAAAAAGTTAAAAGCAAGGAGGACAGTTTAACAATAATATGGGCCAAATGGAGACTGTCCCAGGATGTTTACTCACAGAACAAAGGAATTTAGGGATTAGCTGCTGCACCCATCTCTTTTTCCAGGAACAGGGCTGTGAAAAAATCTCTGGTTTCATAAGCTCATTTCCCTGCCTGGGCTGAGCTGCTAGATTAGAAAATAAATACAGCCTGGAACTGGCACAAAAACAGACCAGTTGACAAATGGAAAAAACTGAAGAACCAAACTTGAGCTCATACAATTTCAGCCACCTCATATTTGACAAAGGGGCAATAAAAACTCAATGGAGGAAGGATAATATCTTCAGCAAATGGTGCTGGCAAAACTGGATCACCGTGTATAGAAGAACAAAATTAAACCCCTACCTCTTACCCTGTATAAAAAATCAACTCCAAATGGATCAAAGATCTCAATGTAAAACCTGAAAACCTGAAGGTGATAGAAGAAAAAGTTGGTAACAACCTACAAGACATAGGTGTAGGAAAAAGCTTTCTAAATCAGACGCAGCTGCAAAGGAAATGTCAATAGTTGAAAAATGGGACCTCATTAAACTCAAAAGCTTCTGTACAGCAAAAGAAACGATCAAGGAAGTGAAGAGAAAACCCACAGAGTGGGAGGAAATCATCACCAGTGATTCATCTGACAGAGTATTAATGTCAAGAGTATATAGACTACTCAAAAAACAAAGATGTAAGAAAAAAATGACCTACTCAAAAGATGGAGTAAAGAGCTTAACAGAGAATTCAGCAGTGAGGAATTAAAGATGTCTGAGAAACATCTTAAAAAGTGTTCAACATCGGGGCTGGAGAGATAGCCTAGCGGTTAAGAGCACTGACTGCTCTTTCAGAGGACCCGGGTTCGATCCCCAGCACCCACATGGCGGCTAAGAACCGTCTGTAGCTCCAATTCCAGGAAAACTCCAGTTCCAGGAGGAATCTGAGACCCTCTTCTGACCTCTGCGGCATTGCACGACATGGGTTCACAAACCTACATGCAGACAGGACATTCATACACATACAAAAATAATAATAAATAAATTTATTTAAAAAGTGTTCAACATCATTAATAATTAAGGAAATGCAAATTAAAACCACTCTCAGATATCATATCACTCTGATACGACTGGCTAAGATCAAGAACACTAAAGACAGCAAATACTGGAGAGGTTGTGGGGAAAGAGGAACACTCATCCACTATTGGTGAGAATATAAACTTGTACAACCATTGTGGGAAGCGGTGTGGAGAACCCTTAAAAGACTCAAAATGAGCCTGCCACCTGATCCAGCCATACCACTCCAGGGTATATCCCCACAAGACTCATTCTACCACAAAGATACATGCACATCCATGTTTATAGCAGCTCTCTTCACAATAGCAAAGACCTTGAACTACCCCAAATGCCCTTCAACTGAGGAATGGATGACAAAAATGTGGTGCATCTACACAATGGAGTACTACTCAGCAATAATGAAAGGTGACATCATGAAATTTGCAGGTAAATGCATGGAACTTGAGGCCATTAGGCTAAGTGAAGTAACACAGTCCCAGAAAAACAAGTGGTGAATGGTCTCCTTCATTTGTGGATGCTAACACCAGGTCCCCAGATGAAGGTCAAGCTAAACAACATTATTGTTATATTTCTGTTTATCTGAAAGCAACTATGTTGTTATAATGTAAATCTCTTCAGGGGCTCTAGAATTGACCCACCACTTACTTTCAGGCTCTGCAAGTACTGTATGTGAGTGGAAAGCACGTATTTATATTTTAGAGTAATATAAAATTAAAGGAGGAAAATGTGAATTCCTAAATAACAACAACAAAAAGACAGAGAGAAAGATGCAGGACAATTATGGCAGAATGCATGATCTGGGGTGGGGTGGGGAGGAAGGGAAAGGGGAATATGTCTAAACTGAACTGAGAAATTATGTCTGAAATACACAAAGCATCAATAAAAGCATTAAAAATAATTTTTTAAATTAAAATTTAAAAAAAATTAAAAATTAATTTTTTTAACTCAAAAAAAAGAAAAGAAAATACTGAATTCCATACTGTTCTGAACTAACCCATTCTGGGCTGCAGCAAGTAATGGTTCAAATGGGTGAGAGGCTGTGAATATAAAACACATTGTATGAGATTCTCAAATAATCAAAATATTTTAGATGCAATAAATAAATAAAATATGCCGTAGCTTCGATGAAATATTTACAGAGTGCCTTTGAGGTGAAGTGTTTGTTGAGCAGATGATGGTGGGAAGGGATAAAATGTTAATAGGTGGGGCCAAGTGACAGCAAGGTAAAGATTTGCTGAGTAAGAGAGCATGTCTCTGATAAGCATAACACGAGTCACTCCCTGTCTCTTTATTTCATATTCTGACTTTTTGGAAAATAAGCTTTGTTCTTCCATGTGTGCTGACATAATATGTATTAACATAAGCTTCTGATAGAGGGCCCACAGCTTATAGACTGAAACCTCCAAACCTGTGACCCAAAATGAAGCATTTCTCTGTATAAGTTTATATATATTAATTTTATTATTTATAAATATATATATAAAATGATACTTGTAATAGTAACAACAAGCTGATAA
Organism: Rhizomys pruinosus; assembly: GCA_009823505.1. Lineage (NCBI taxonomy): Eukaryota > Metazoa > Chordata > Mammalia > Rodentia > Spalacidae > Rhizomys > Rhizomys pruinosus. Next base: position 314,397 of record VZQC01015217.1, on the reverse strand, counting down.
AACAAGGTGTAAGATAATATACACAATGCATAAGGAAGCACAGTTATTAAGTTCCAATATAAGAAGCAGTTGAATTTTAAACTCTAATAATAGAGTATGATATATATTTGTGGAATAATTATTGCATATTGCAATTACCAACTACTATACAGTTACTAACAAAGAAAATAAACTACTACTTAATTTGTTGTATAGGATGTTTAATTTTTCTTCTTTCTTCAAATATAAAGAATAAGAGCTTGTTATTTTACAGAAACCATTAAAGTCAAAGAGCCTAGAAAGTTTTATTCTAAGTCTTGAAAGACCACAACTCTCCACTCAAATTATTATACTCAGAAAAAATGTTAAAATTAAAGAAAGAAAAATCTCTCCATGATAAAAACAAATTAAATGAATTTATAACTACTAATCCATCTCCTTAGTGGGTATTGAAGAATACTTCTATCTGAACAGAAAGATAAAACATTAATGAATTCACAGGGAACAAATGAACAATGTCAGGACAGATAATCAAAGGAATTAAGCCAGGTATTAGTGGAACATGCCTTTAATCCCAGCACTTGAGAGCCAGTGGAGAAGAGGATCTCTGTGAGATCAAGGCCAGCGAGAGTGTGTCTGAAAAAAAAAAAACAATTAAAAAAAGATCAAAGTAAACACCATAAAATCAGCAAAATGAAAAGCATTTATATATCTTTAAATTTAAGGGTTTAAAAAAGAACTTTTAATATTATAAATTTAAGAATCAGAAAATGACTATTTCATGGTTAGTGCTAGGCCTGGGATTTTACTAATAGAGACTCAGATTAGTGACTTTGTCTCAACTTTGATCTGTAAAAGTAGTTAATTTATAAAAACATTTTTAAAGTGGAATGTGGGACACACTCCTAATGTATACACAACCAAAAGATTAAATATAATAAACTGATACATATTTTTAAAATGCTTGAAATTAAGTAAGTCAAGCACATGAAAGTCTACATCTTTATTGAATAATAATTATTGGTTTTAAATACTTTATAATAAGTATAAAAACTGGCTTAACATGATGGTATTGCTACCAACATGGTTTTTAAAGACAAAAGCTGTGCTGAAAAAGTATATTACAGGAAATTTGAGACAAAATACAAACAATTAGTAAAATCAAATTTTTAATTTCCAGAAAGAGAATAAAGATTGGAATGGATTAATATGTTTATATCATTTAATAGTAAATATTCTTTATAAAATTCTAAAATATTTCCTTCTGTCAGATTCTCTGGAATTCAGTAAAAAATATAGTACAAAATATGTAGTTCTGAAAAAATTATTTCATAACAAGGTTAATGCTAGGCATGATTGTTCACACCCTTAATAGCAGGACTCAGGAAACTGAGTTAGGTGGATCTTTGGGAAATCCCAACTAGCCAGATCCTGGTAGCAAGTTCCAGGCCAGCTGGGGCTACAGGGAGACCTGTCTCAAAAAGACTCCAACCCCCCCACCAGAAAATAGAGGGTCCATTTTACCTGTGGTTCTGTCACATAGACTTGCTGGAACAGACATGTGTGTGATACCTTAAAAATCTTCGTATTAATTAGAAATGCCACCCTGAGATTCGTAGTTTCCATGATTCCTCTTCTGGATGTTGTTTAGAAATCTGTTCTTGAATTGTTAGATATGGAAGAAGAGGAGAAGAGGGTGGATGATATTTCACTTTCCTTTCCTCCTTGTAAATCTATGGTTTTATAAAATGAATGTTTTTTAACATTAAAGGAAGCGATTGTTATCGATATTATTTTACATGTTTCACAATAGTTTATTATTTATTTTTGTGCATAGGAGTATTTTGCCTATATGTAGACAGGTATATATGTGTACCATGTACACGCAGTGCTGACAAACGCCAGAAAAATGTTTCATATCCCATGGAACTGGAGTTACTGATGGTTGGGAGCTGACGTGTGTATGTACGAGAACACTGATCTTGTGCAAGAACTTCAAATTCTCTTAACTGCTGAACCATGCTTCACTTTCTTCAGTGTGTGACACTTCATCTCTCTAGCTCTACAATGGTTTATTTTGCTCCATGGGTGAAGCTTGCCATAAATATGAAATATACTCTTTGCTTTAAAATTAATCTTAAAGAAACTTTATTATCAATATAAGGTGCCCAAGTATTAAATTGTGATTTAGTATGTCTAGACAGCTTTAAATTGTCTATGACAGGCACACTGATGATATAGGACTATTAATTACTAGCATTACCTAGAAACCAGAGAGCAAATTACTACACTCCAGGCTTAGGTTAAAGTCAGTGTCAGGATAAGTCAGAAACTTCCTCTAGTGTGAGGCCCCTAGGCCTTGAGGTCCTCAGCTGGCTCTATGGAGAAAACTTGGACTGTGTCTGTGAAAACACAGCTCACCTGCAGGTGATCAATGTCAGCCAAGTGAAGAAAACTGGAATCCTTACCCTTCCTCCAGTCACAGGTGTACCCAAAGGAGGCCCACCTGCTCAAAGAAGCTTGTCTTCTGGAATGCTGACAAGGGATCATAATGGCACAGAAATTTCAAGGGTTTTAAAATGTATTTATGCTTTGTGGACTTAAAATGTTATGTATAATATTGCTTTGTATAAATAGTTGTTTGTTTAATTATAACTACTTAGTACATTTACATATCCTAGCAATTGTTTATAATTAAATTCATTTTGCTTTAAAGTCATAAATTTATTTGCTCAAAATTTAATTTTGCCATAAGTTTTTTTTTTTTTATTGATGCTTTGTACAACATTTTCCAATTCAGTTCAGGCATATATCCCCTTCCCTTCCCCCCACCCCACCCCTACCCATCTCAGATCATGCATTCTGCTGTAAGTTTTCTGCATCTTTCTCTGCTTTTTTGTTTTGTTTTGTTTTAAATTTTTTTTAACAATAAGTGATAATTTGTGAGTACAAGCATCCTTCATGTAAAACCAATTTGCAAGCAGTTGTGCCCAAACCCACACAGCTCATGGGTCCCATCATCCACCAGGGGGGGGGCTTGTATGTTCAATCAAGTTGATCAAATGAGGGTCCAGTCTATATTGTTGTAGTTTCACCATTAACCCCAATCGAAGCCCTTACATTCTACCATGCCCCCTCTTCTGCAGATTGTTCCCTAGGCTTAGAAAAGGGGCACAGGTGGATGAGAAGCAAAACACTCTACTTTCTCTGGAGCTGATGTCTTGGTCTCTAGTCAGTTCTGGCTGTTTTCTTTCATGGGCTGCCAGCTTGTCCAGGCATAACCTTTCGATCCTACTAATGAAGCACATGCAATTAGATATATAGGTATTTAAACAGTATAATATATAGCCTTTCGATCCTACTAATGAAGCACACGCAATTAGATATATAGGTATTTAAACAGTACTAATTGTTATGGTAGGTTACTTTGGTATAGACACAGATGTTTGGATGGTATGTTAATCCATGAATTACATTTTCTTCTGTTAAGTATGGCAGGGTCTTCGTGTGGTTTATAACATCTCCTAACCATTAGAGGATGTAAGCTTGTGGCATCAGCCATGGGTTATTCCTCCAAGGAGAGAGCTAATAGCCAATTAGATTTGGGATATACAGACATATGGCTGCCACTGCTGCACAGTATTTCCAGGCAGATGAGGTGTAGCTGGTGCTGACGGAGGAGTCTTGCTTGACTCAAGGAGACCTATATTTGCTTTATTGGTTTAGTGGTCTTTGGTAACACTCTCTGGCATCCCAGAGACCATCTGTATACTTGCAAGTGCGGTCTCCATACATCTTTCCCATGTTTATATCAGGTCTTCAACAGCAGGGCCTTATCGCCTCTCTTCCTGCAGATATCCCAGTTTGGAGGCAAGGAGCCTTTACCATTTGTGGGGGCTTGGATCCCCTGGCCAACATCTCCTTGGTAGAATAATCCATTGTTGATGTCAGAGCTCCTGTATTAATATATTTTGTTTAAGTGCATAGCTTAAGGAGACTTTAGCATTATATTTGGTTCTGAATAGAGAATAATCCTTTTCACAGTTTCTATGTCCATTAGTCAATTAAAGAAGGCAGTTTTACTGATTTTACAAGAGAATACCTCTATAACAGCTGGCTCCAATCTACAGCTGGAGAACGACCTCATCATCATCTTATTTCTCCTTATTCTATGGGGGGGAGTTAAGAAAGTCTCTTGTATTAAAACCTTTGCGGCACCTAGAAGGTAAGCTTCATTAGGAATCATTAAAAATAGTTGTTACTAGTAGGATCCACAGAGGGGCCTGATGTCTGCAGCAATCTGAGGCATTTCTTCCCTTCAATGCCCAGAGGAGTCAATCCTTCTGCTGGCACTTTCTGGTACATCCTACTCACTGCAAAGCTGCATTTTCTTTCTCAGCCATTAAGTTGGTGATACTCTGGCCTGTTGGAACATACAAATCCTTTCCCATAGTTAGTTTTAAGATTTGGGTTGCAAGGTTTTTTGACAAAAAGTTTTCATATCTATCTATATCCCCCTTTTTTATTTAAGGTTTTTATTTTTGACCCATGAGTCTCAAAAAAGCAGTTGTTTTATACATACCTATAGGGTGGAATCAAGGCACAGATTTCATCAAGTTCACCCATGCTGTTTTGGGTTACTGTATGTGATTAACTTGGGAAACAAAGTTTATTTTTGAGTTAAATCATCCTATAGGTGAAAGAGATTGCTACCAGGTGATACTATATGACAGCAAAATTATAGAGAACATATGTTTATACCAATCCCAAAGTAATTGTTATACAGATCTTAGTTAAAGCTAATGTGGACAAGAGCAATTATATCACCAATTAACTCAAATGCATTACCGTTTTTATCAGCCTTCAAACCAATGTTGTCCAGTATGCACATATTTACTTTTACTAAGTCCTAAAACACCATGTATCCTGTAGACAGAGTCTGGGCAAAACTGGATACTTGTTGAACTCACGTCAATTAAACATGCACCAATCAAATATACACCCGTGTCGCTCTCCCACCCCTCCCACCCCTCCCGAGTCACCATTCAGTCAGTTTTTAAAAGAAGATCTAATGTGCACCTGTAACAGCTGAAGTGACTTCATTTTGGTTAAGGCAGCCATCTAAGAGACATGCTGGTAAACAATTCCAGGAAGTGCTGACCACAGAAGACCCTTGCCTCATTCCCAGAAATGTGTAACTGTTGTGAAATGATAAACTGTTTACTCTGGCTTCTGTAAAACTTGCTTTAAGATGGAAATTCCACTGATGAAAGGTAATTGTGTTTTGTTTATTTTTCTTTCTTTGCCTTTAAGAAGGCTCCTCCTCTTCCTAATTCAGCCCAGTACTACAGCCTCCATTCCTGACCTCTAGGCTGTGGTTAGCTGGGAGGCTTAAATTTGGCTAATTAAAATTTGGTCCAGACTGTGAGGGTTTCCCAGGGCTCCTTATCACACCTCAAGTCATTTTTAAATTATCAATCTGTATGAAATTGTCATTAGTATTTCCAAATATACTGTTGAAATTCCAATTATTCAAAGTTATATACATATTGTAGTTTAATTTCCTGGATAGATTGTAATTCAACAACCAATAAGGCAAACTCTAAGCCTATTAATTTCCATTGGGTGTCTCTGACTGATTAATTGCAGTATATATTCCTATGTACACATGATAAAACTAAAAAGTGAAAATGAAAGCTATATGAAAAACAAGATTTAAAACCTGAATAAAATCAAGCCTCTGTCCAGGTAAGATGTAACTACAATTCTGCTGGGTATGTGTGAGAAAAAAAATCCTATACAGGAGTATTAAATCACTTTTCTCACTGTTTCTCATTGAAAGTAAGAGAGGTAGGTTGCCCAAAATATTTTATAAGATTGATTTTCACCTCATATTTCTTGTGTGCTGTCTAAAAATGTGACAGAATGAATCTTTGAATGTGGAAGTAGGGATAAACATATTATCAAGAAGATAGTTTGTCATGGAACAGTTCAATTTGTTCACTTCTTATAATAGGATTATTTTTTTTATCTTTTTGAGACAGAGTCTCCCTATCGCTCCAGCTGTCCTGGAACTCCCTACGTAGACAAGGCTGGCCTTGAACTCACAGAGATCCACCTGCCTCTGACTCCCAAGTGCTGGGATTAAGGGTGTGCACCACCATGCCCAGCTGATTCTTGCCTTTTATTTTTTAATGTATTTTGATAGCAAACTTAGAGGAACAACACAGAAGACAGACAACATTAAAACATGTACTTGCTTGCAGGACAACTGAGAAAAAGTATAGTGAATGGATGGAATCTACTATCTGATAAAAAGGCTACAAACACCATTTAGTTGCCATCAATAAGAAATTTACTTATTTTAAAAAATCCAAATGCTGGCATGGTCCAGAAAAAAATAATAGGTTTATTTATCATTTTTATAAAGTTGAACTGTTGAAATTTGTTCACAGAAACATTTTGACTCACATTAATATTTTACATCACGCATTTATATTAAAAATTCACACACAAATAAAAATGGAAAAACTGCCAATACCTGATTTCTGTCCCCTACTTTTCCACTAGCAATCATATACTTAGGTGCCTTTTAACCAACATGCTGACAACTTTTGAAGTGGAAGCTGTTAGATAAAGAAGTGGAAATGAATATCCTTGTGTATCTCTATATCTTAAAATATACAATTATTAATTATTAGTATCTGTTAGAAGCATATAATTTCAATATAAATCTCTGTTTCTAAATAATACCGAATTACTATTTGGAGAAAGAAAAATTTTAAATTTCTATACATCTTACATACAGAATTATTGAAAATCTCGTTTCTGATTATCATTTTAGGGATATCTATAATAAATGAGACCTCAAAGCAACAAATTGTCGTCTATGTGAGCAAAGAATAGATATACTAATTTTCTAATGTAACATAGTAGATTCAGAAACATCAAGTTTCCTGGCTTTAATGTAGTTTCTTCCATTTGAAGGTGTTATCTTGGGCTCCCTTCATCACATGTTGGAATCAGCTAGGGGGGAACTGTCATAAGAAAATGCTGGAGCAATCATGGATTTAGGTGATGAGATGCCTTGTTCCTAACACAGATGCCTAATGCCTTCTGGCAGAAAATGTCAAGCTAATTTGATAACATGCAAATGTGTGACTCAATATCTATCTTTTGACAAGCACTAAATAAAATGAATGTAACCTAGTTATAAATGATGTCATATTCATAGGTACACATGCATGTTAATCAATCAAATACCCTTACACAAAACACAGTTGAATAAAGTTCTTAGCATATTTTAATGTAGAATAACAGTGAGGAAAATCTTAAACTGAAATAATATATAATAACTTTAAATTCACTGTTGTGGTAACTCTCTTTTGAGATAGTATACATTTTAGTGAGTCTGACAATCCTGTCTTACACTGTACTAAAATTTTAGTGCCTTAAATAGCAATAAACTTAAGAATTTAAAGATATTTTGATATGTTAATTCCAGCACTTGGAAAGCAAAGGCAGGCTATATACCCAGTTCCAGGACAGTGGGGGCTATAGGAAGACTTTGTCGCAAACAAACAAAATTTATATATATATATATATATATATATATATATATTAGATTTAATATGATACCTTATAGAATATATTCTATAAGGTATTATATTAGAATGGAGGTTTCCAGTTATAAAAATCACAAAGGTGTGTGGTGGGAGAGCGATGGAAAATAATAACATGCTTTTATGTAATGTCTAAAAAAAAGACTGTGATCACAGTATGCATTTAGTTTAATTTCATTTTTAAAAGTTCCTCAATGTAATTTTTAGTTAAATGTTCATCGACTAGAATATTTGCACCACTTAAAATGCCCATGTTCATATGTTTGAATCAAATAGTGCATATAGGCAATCCAAAACCTCCGGGATTAGTAGTACAGTGTAAATTAAGAATATAATCTTCTGGGCTGGAGAGATGGCCTACCGGTTAAGAACGCTGACTGCTCTTGCAGAGGACCCAGGTTCGATCCCCAGCACCCACATGGTGGCCGAGAACCGTCTGAAACTCCAATTCCAGGAGAACTCCAGTTGCAGGGGAATCCAGCGCCTGCTTCTGACCTCCGCGGCATTGCGCTTCACGGGTGCACAGACCTGCACGCAGACAGTACATTCATACACATACAGAAATAAATAAAAATTAATAAAAAATTTTAAAGAATATAGTCTTCTGATCTCTTCTCAGCCTCCTACCTTGGGGAGTGATAGCCCAAATCTCAACCTCCATGTGCCACTCCCAGCTGTGGGACCACCTCTAGCCCCTCCCACTGCTCTTGGCTCCAGGTTCCTGCTGGCTTGTAGACGCTACATGTATCCTCTTCCCATCCTCCTCTCCAAAGAGCCCAAGCCCTGGACTTCCACTCTCACGGAGTGATTAGCCCAAATCCCACCTTGTGCATCCCACAGCATTAAGACCATCTTTAATTGCTCTCACTCTGCCTGCCAGAAACCTGCAAACTGCACTGTTAAGTTAGCCCTGGCCCACTGCGAGTATTTTGCTGAGCTTCTGCCATGTAGTTTCATTAAGGAAATGGGCCGTTGGTATATTTTTTGTGTCTTTATCTGGTTTTGGAATTAGACTTATTTTGGTTTCATAAAAGGAGTCTGAGAGTTTTCCCCCTCTTTATAACTTTTTGAGTTATCTGAGGAATGCCTTCTAGAATTCTGCTGTAAATCCATCCAGGCCTGGGCCTTTTTTTAGTTAAGAGGATTTCTACTACTGTTTCAGTTTCCTAAGGTGGTGTTTATCCTTGAAGATGAAATGAGTTTATTGCAGAAAACAAAATAAAACAAAATATGGATTTTGTTTCTTAATCCATTCTACTAGGATGTGTCTTTTTTTTTTTTTTTTGGTCTTTTTGAGACAGGGTCTCCCTGTAGCCCCAGCTGTCCTGGAACTTACTCCTCGCCTAGACCAGGCTGGCCTTAACTCAAAAGATAACGCCTGCCTCTCCTCCCAAGTGCTGAGGATTAAAGGCATAGTGTCACCCACGTCCTTGTGTGGGGGGGGGGTGGTAGTATAAGACAGATGTCACTAGGGTGGGAGAGAAATTGGATTGTTCAAATGGGTAGAGAAGAGGGAAGCATATACAAGGAACCATGGGGTAAATGGAGATAATAAAACACAGTTATTATCAAGGGGAAACTGGGAGAAATGGGTTTTCTTTAACTGGGAAAGAAGGAAGAAGGTTAGAATGGAAGATAGAGCAGAGAGATAAATAAAGCTTATGTGATGTGGAACACCAGAGGGAAATTTATTACCTCAGAAACCTACTGAAAAAGACACAAATGATATATGAGCATGAATGCATGAGTATACCTGAAGGCGGAATACCAAGAAACACAGTAACAAACAAGAGAAAACTCTCCTGAATAGATGGTCAGTGTAGTTCAGTGGACTTCCAAAATAACACAGGGTATTGCCCTAGCCCTGTGTTACCTCTCAGAACTTGAAAATAGACCCTGTTTGCGCCCCTCTTACAGCAGAATGTTCCCGTAGGGCTTAGAAAAGGGGCACAGGTGGATAAGAGAGCAAAACAGTCTACCTTCTCATCTGGGCTGTTGTCTGGATACTCTGGTCAATTTATGGCCTGTTTCCTTTCATGGCCTGCAGTTTGTCAGGGAAATAACCTTTCGATCCCTACTAATGACAGCACAATCAATTAGTACATATAGGTATTTAATCATACAGTATTTTAACATGGTGTCAGAATGCAAGGACATGCAACCCAGTCAGACCAAACAACCATTAAACTGAGGAATGGGCAGCAGTACCCAAACTCAACTGAAGAACTATTAGAAGCTCTTTACTCTGGGTGGGGAAGTTGATCTTCTTTTTTTTTTTTAATTTTATATTTATTTTTTATGTTATGAATGTACTGTCCTGCTGTAGGTCTGTGCACCCGTGTCGTGCAATGCCGCGGAGGTCAGAAGAAGGGTAGTCTGATTCCCCTGGAACTGGAGTTCTCCTGGAATTGGAGTTACAGACGGTTCTCAGCGCGCCATGTGGGTGCTGGGGATCAAACCCGGGTCCTCTGCAGAAGCAGTTGGTCTCTTTAACCGCATAGGCTATCTCTCCAGCCCCAAAGTTGATCTTCTTTAAGAGAGAGACCAAGGGCTGGGAGAGATAGGCCACTAGCGGTTAAGAGCGCACCGACCGCTCCTTGCAGAGGACCGCGGGTTCGATCCCAGCACCACATGGCGGCTAGAACCGTGTGTAACTCAAAATCCAGGAGAACTACCAGTTCCAGGGGAAATCCGAGAAACCCTCTTCTGACCTCTCGCGGCATTGCACGACAACGGGTTTTCAGACAGACCTGCATGCAGACGTTACATTCATACACAATACAAAAAAAAAATAAAAAAAGAGGAGAGAGACACTAGATAGCCTGACTAACTGTAATAGATAAATTTGCATTGGGGAACAATTGGGTTCACAAACTTGATACTGTAGATTTCACATATATGACAGAATGTATGGAATTTGGTGGGGGGAAATAGGGAATATGGATGGGGTGATGTTCTCATTTCATTTGGGATGAAGGTTATGGCATAATTTCTTTCTTTTGTAAGATGGACATCACCAAACTTGTTTTGCTTGCTTTATAATCCATTTATCAGCTGGAAAATGAGTGTTTCTCATTATTTTACCCTAACTTTTTGAGTCCCGGAATTAAAATCCTTAGATAAATATTGACAATTTTAGTTACTAATGAATCTATTTTAAAGACATATGGTTCACTAATTCTCTTTTCAACAGAGACTTTGTTTTTGTTTTATTTCTTTATTTACTCTTATGTCAACCAAATATTCATGATGAAAACAATTTCTCCCTGTGATTTGCAGTAAGTTTCTTTTTTAATAGTATCTATACCTAGAGAGAATGCACTATTTCCTGGCATATTTAATTTTCATTTCATTGATTTTGTTTTTATTTTGAGACAGGGACTCCCTGTAGCCCCCGCTGGCCTGGAACTCATTATGTAGACCAGACTGCCCATGAACTCACAAATATCTCCCTGCCTCTGCCTCCTGAGTACTGTAATTAAAGATGTGCACCACCATGCCCTGCTTTCATTTCATTAATTTTTAAATTATGGTAATCTTACACTCTTCTTTGCCTCTCAACATTTTTCACAACTTTACTAGTAATAGGTTTATCTTCTTGCACATAGACAAATAATGTTTATTCTTATTTTATGTGTATGAGTCTTTTGCTACATGTATGTAAGTGCACCATGTGTGTGAAATGACCATTGAAGTAAAAAGAGGGTATTGGATATCCAGGAACAGGACATTTGTTAGCCACAACATGCATACTGCAAATTGAATCCAGGTCCTCTGGAAAGATAGCAAGTTTTCTTAACTATTGAGCCATCTTTCTAGCCCAATAAATAAAATAAATGAATTCATTATTTGATCAGTAACATAAACCATTTTGAGTCGTTTTCTGCATAATTTATACGTAATGAATTTGTAAGCTAAAATATTTAAAGTAAGGTATGTAGAGCATTATAATAAATTATTTTACCTAAACCATAATTTTCCACAAAATTCTGCTATTTAAAATATATTTAAATTATATTCAGCATATATGCATATGGGTATGTGTGTGTACATGATTGCCAGTTATCCATTCATTTGAATTTCCTACTTTCAGGTAATTAGAAACTGTTCTTGAAATTTATTGATTACCTCTCCTAAAAGACAATTGATTTAAAAAATATGTAATGGGGAAATACATTGATCACATTTCAGTTAATCTACATGTATTAATTTTTTATAATTCTTAATTCAACCAATATGAATGGAATAAAATCTTCTTTCTTATTAATATTGACAAAGTTATTTGTGTTTACTGAAACGTACATTTCCTGCTGAAGATGTTACTGTGATTGACATAGAAATATTTCCTGGGCATCTTCAGGGAAACTGAGGCTGCAGCCAGCAGCCCTGCAGCTTCACCGCACAGAATGGATAAGAACTAGCCCACCTCGCTGGGAACCTGGATCTTAAGGGACACTTAGGCCACAGCCGGCAGACTTGCACCTTCCTCCTTAGGTCAGGTAAGAACTGGACCACCTCGCTGTGGACCCAGATCTTTGGGGACACCAAGGAGGGACCAAATCAGACCCTTACACAGCCAACCTAGAGGAACAGGCCTGCATCACAATGAAGAAACACATACATCAGAGTATAAACACCAATCAAATCCACATGTCAAAAGCACACACACACACACACACACACACACAAAAAAATCAACAGCATCGGAAAATCAAATAATAAGTCCATACCAAACTGTATCTCTCTTATAGCAGACTCCACAATGAGAGCTCCCTGGAGGTAATTCAGCACACAGATCTTAAAAGAACATTCATAGACATACTCAAAGAAATCGAGGAGCTAAAGGGAAAGAATGACCAACCTCAGAAGGAAATGAAAACATTGAAATAAATCTCAGGCTAAAATGAAAAAGGAAACCAAAACACTAAAAGGAGAGAATGGCCAACTCCTGAAGGAAATGGTAATAAAGGAATCTCAGGCTAAAATGCAAAAGGAAATCAAAGACTCATCCAGTCATCAGGAAAGGGCAGGAGAAAGCCTCAGTAACAGAATGGATGAAGCATAAAATAGAATATCAACTCTTGATGATAATGTGGAAGAACTGAAGAGCTCAAGCAAAGACTGTGAAGAAAAGAAAAAAAAAAACACAAAAAACAAAAAGACACACAAGAGTGGAATAAACAGGAAATGTGGGATGTCATGAAGAGACCAAACCTCTACATCATAGGTATAGAGGAAGGAGAAGAATCTCAGGATAACAGTATGGAGCAGATCTTCAACAGAATTATAGAAGAAAATTTCCCCAAATTGAAAAAAGACACACACATACAAATACAAGAAGCACATAGAACACCAAATAGACAAGACCAGAAAAGAAACTCCCATAACATATCATAATCAAAACGTTAGATATTCAAAACAAAGACAGAACACTGAAAGCCACAAGAGAAAAACAGCAAGTTACATATAAAGGAAAACCCCTCAGAATTACAGCTGACTTTTCAATGAAAATGATGAAAGCCAGAAGAGCTTGGAACAAAGTATTCCCATTACTAAATGACTACAGATGCCAACCCAGGTTACTCTACCCAGCAAAAATGTCAATTATAATCAAAGGAGAAAGGAAAATCTTCCGTGATATAAACAAGATGAAAGAATACATATCTAGAAAACCAACCTTCCAGAAAACACTCTAAGCAGTTCAGAGGACAGAGGAAAGGAGCGGCTACCCTCGAGTGGCAAGAGAGAATAGATAATGAAGGTATAACCCCAGAAATACATAGACAAAAATGAAAACAGAAAATAAACTGAAGGTAAGCAATATACATCTCTCAATATTAACCTTAAATATTAATGGTCTGTACTCCTTAATCAAGAGACACAGACTAGGAGAATGGATTAAGAAACTGAATCCATCTTTCTGCTGTTTACAAAACACACTTCACCTTTAAGGATAGGCACCATTTTAAGGTGAATATATATTCCAAGGAAATTGTACCAAAAAGCAAGCAGGAGTTGCTATCTTAATATGATACAAAACAGATTTCAAAGTAAAACTAATCTGAACACATAAAGAGGGTCACTACATCCTTATAAAAGGATCAATAAACCAAGAAGATCACATAATCATAAGTATATATGCACCAAACACTGGTGCACTGAACTTCATAAACATAATCCTGAAGGACTTCAAGGCACAGATCAATCCCAGTACACTAATAATAAGAGATTTCAATACCTCACTGAGCCCATTAGACAGGTCAACTGGACAAAGAATAAACAGAGAGACATCTGAAATTAACAATATGATATACCAAATGGACCTAACAGTCATCTACCAAATATTCCACCCAAACACCAAAGAATATACTTTCTATTCATCACCCCGTGGACACTGACCCTATACTGGGACACAGAGCAAACACACAAAAAATAATAATAATTATTTTATGCATCCTGTCAGACCACAGTGCAATAATGCTTAATATCAACACCAGAAAGAGCCCTACTAGCTGCAAGAGCACATGGAGAATAAACAACCCACTACTGAATAATATATGGCTCATAGAAGAAATAAAGAAATAAAAGCATTCCAGGCACTAAATGAAAGGGATGATATAACACAACAAAACCTATGGGACACCTTAAAAGCAGTCCTGAGAAGAAAATTCCTAGCCATAAGTGCCTACATTAAGAAAACAGAAAGAGGGGGCTGGAGAGATGGCCTAGCAGTTAAGAGCACCGACTGCTCTTACAGAGGACCCGGGTTCGATCCCCAGCACCCACATGGCGGCTGAGAACCGTCTGAAACTCCAATTCCAGGAGAACTCCAGTTCCAGGGGAATCCGACACCCTCTTCTGACCTCCGCGGCATTGCACGACACGGGTGCACAAACTTGCATGCAGACAGTACATTCATACACATACGGAAATAAATAAAATAAAAAAAATAAAAAAAAGAAAAAAAGAAAACAGAAAGAACACAAATAAATGACCTAATACTGCAACTAAAATCACTTGAGAGGCAACAATAAATGAATACTAAACCTGGCAGACAGGAAGAGATAACAAAACTCAGAGCAAAATCAGTGAAATAGAAACAAAGGAAACAATACCATAAAAATTAATCAATGAAACAAAGAGCTGGTTCATTGAAACGATAAACAAGATAGATACACTTCTAGTCCAGTTGACTAATAGAATGAAAGAGCAATTCCAAATCCACAAAATTATGGATGAAAAAGTAAACATCACAACAGATAGAGAAAAGATTCAGACAATCATACAGGAATACTTCAAAACCTATACTATATTAATTTGAGAACCAAAGAGAAATGGATGACTCCCTGACATTGTGAGATCCACCAGGATGAGATCAACAGCTTAAATAGACCCATAATAAAGTAGGGAATTTAAACTGTGATAAAAAAAAACCTCCCAACTAAAAAAAAAAAAAAAAACATGTAAAGATGGATTCACAGCAGAATTCTATAAGACGTTAAAATAAGGACCACAGCCACTACTGCTCAAATTATTCAAGAGGATAGAAACAGAAGGAAATCTCCCAAATTCTTTTTATGAAGCCAGCATCACTCTAATACCAAAACCAGGCAAAGATACAGCCAAAAAGGAATATTATGTACCCATTTAATTAATGAACATAGATGCAAAAATTCTCAATAAAATACTCACAAGCCACATACAGGCACATATCAAAAAGATCATCCTGCATGATGAAGCTAGATTCATTCCAGAGATGCAGGGATGGTTCAACATTTGTAAATCAATAAATGTCATAAAGCACATAAATGGACTAAAAGACAAAAAAACACATGATCATTTCAATCCATGTGGAAAAGACCTTTGGCAAAATTCAGCATGCCTTTATGTTTAAAGTCCTGGAGGGAATTGGACTGGAGGGAACATTCTTCAACATAATCAATACCATATACAACAAACCCACTGCCAGCATTATCCTAAAGGGGGAAAAACTAGAAGAGTTCCCTTAAAGTAAAAAATCTGAGAAGGTTGCCCTTATCTGCACTCCTTTTAAATATCATGCTTGCAATTCTCGCTAAAGCAATAAGACAAGAAAATGAAATTAAAGGAATACTAATTGGAAAAAAGGAGGTCAAAATATGCCTTTTTGCAGATGACATGATAGTTTACCTAAGGGATTCCAAAACCTCCACCACAAATCTCCTAGAAACCATCAACAGGTTCAGTAAAGTGGTAAGATAAAAAATTAACCTAGAAAGACCAGTAGCCTTTCTTTCTGCTAATAACAAGTGGTAAGATACAAAATTAACCTAGAAAGACCAGTAGCCTTTCTTTATGCCAACAACAAGCAATTGGTGAAGGAATAAAAGGAGACTTTGCCACTCACAATAGTCTCCAAAATAAAATATCTAGGAACAAACCTGAACAAAGACACTAAAAGTCTCTACAATGAAAATTTTTAATCCTTCAAGAAGGAAATTGAGGAAGATACCAGAAGATGGAAGGACCTCCCATGCTCATGGATTGTAAGAATCAATATAGTAAAAATGACCATCATGCCCAAAGTTATATACAGATACAATGCAAGATGAATCAAAATCCCCATGACCTTACCTTCTTCACAGACCTAGAAAAAAAAAATCCTAAAGTTCATATGGAAAAACAAAAGACTCTGAAAAGCCAAAGCAACCCTGAGCAAAAGAGCAATTCAGATGAGACTAACATAACAGACTTAAAATTATATTACAGGACTATAGTCATAAAAACAGCCTGGAAATCCAAAACTCTGAAAAATATAGAAGAAAATGTTGGTAGTAACCTACAAGACATAGGAGTAGGAAAAGATTTTAAATCAGACAGCACCTGCACAAAAAATGTCAAGAATTGACAAATCAGACCTTATTAAACTCAAGATCTTCTGTAAAGTGAAAGAAAGAAACAATCAAAGACGTGACACAGAGTGGGAGCAAAACTTCACCAGTGATACATCTGATGGAACATTAACAACAAAAGTATAAAAACTACTCAAAAAACAAAGGAGGAAGAAAAAACATGACCCACTCAACAGACTGAATAAGAGCTGAACAGAGATGTCACAAATGAAAAAGTAAAGATGTCTGAGAAACATCTTAAAAAGTGTTCAATGTCACTACTAATTAAGGAATTAGAAATTAAAACATACAAACCTAGACCAAGAATGAAAAAAATAAGGAGAAAGGAAGCAACACATATCTCTCAATAATAACTTTAAATATGGCATCCCTCATCTGAGGATGCTAGTGCCAATTATCCAGTTGATGCCCCATCACGTCGCTGATGTCAGCAGACATTGATTGAGTGTATTCAGAGAACTTGCTAGAGAATCCTGCAGGGAGTGTACTAAATGTGGAGGTTTGTCAAAACACACGGGTAATCTGGGGACAAGTAGTTGGCATTTGGCTACTTCCACTGCGTTCATATTGCCATGAATGCTTTGTGTGAATTGCAGGTGAATGTACAGTATGGAGCATCACCTTTGTGGGTACTTTGGTGTCTATCTTTCTTGCAATAAATGGTCTGTGTTTAAAACTCTTTTTGCTTTTACCTATGCCCTTTCTTTTCATGAGAGAAGTAGGAAAAAAAAAGAAAAAAGAAAAAATAACTTTAAATATGAATGGTCTAAACTCCCTAATCAAATGACATAGACTGGGAGAATAGATTGACTAGAGACCAAGACATCAGCTCCAGAGAAAGTAGAGTGTTTTGCTTCTCATCCACCTGTGCCCCTTTTCTAAGCCTAGGGAAAAATCTGCAGAAGAGGGGGCGTGGTAGAATGTAAGGGCTTCGATTGGGGTTAATGGTGAAACTACAACAAAATAGACTGGACACTCATTTGATCAACTTGATTGAACATACAAGCCCCCCTGGTGGATGGTGGGACACATGAGCTGTGTGGGTTTGGGCACAACTGCTTGCAAATTGGTTTTACATGAAGGATGCTGGTACTTACAAATTATCACTTATTGCTAAAAAAAATGAAAACAAAACAAAACAAAAAAGCAGAGAAAGATGCAGAAAACTAATGGCAGAATGCATGATCTGGGATGGGTAGGGGTGGGGTGGGGGGAAGGGAAGGGGATATGTGCCTGAACTGAATTGGAAAATGATGTATGAAATACACAAAGCATCAATACAAAAAAAAAAAAAAAAAAAAAAAAAAAAGAAAGAGAATGTATCTGTATGCTGTCACCCTCAAGGACTGACACCAACTTAATGTGAAAGGGTGGAAAAAATATTACCAAAGGAACAATTAAACATGGAGATTTTGCAATCCTAAATATGCACCAAACTCAAGTGGACTGAATTTTATAAACACAATTCTGTAGGACCTCAAGATACAGATTAATCTGAGCACACTACTAGTGGAGGACTTCAATACCCCACTGAGCCCCTTGGACATATCAACTGGACAAAAAATAAACAGAGAGGTACCTGAACTGAACAGTACAATACACCAAATGGACCTCACAGACATCTACAGACTATTCCACCCAAACACCAAAGAATACTTTCTACTCAGGGCCCCACGAACCATTAAAATTGACCACATACTGGGACACAAAAGAAATCTCAACAAACAAAAAGGATTGAAATGTTTTCATGCATTCTATCAGACCAGGTGGAATATAGCTCAATATCAACACCAGAATAAGCCTGACTAGCTACAAGAACCCATGGAGACTGCACAACACTGTAGGAAGATCCAGTTTGAATTGGGAGCTAGTTCTCAGCTGGCAACCCTCAGGGCACCATGTGGATGCGAGTCATGGGATTTCTCTGACCCCACACCAGGAAGGAGCAAACATTGTGGCCCAAGTGCATGATGCTAGGTGGAGCAGCAGTGTGCAGTGGCAAGGAACTGAGGGGTCTGTGATTGGCTCTGGGAGGTGATGTCATTTTGCTTATAAAAGCAAGCTGTAGCAGGTAATAAATCGTATTCTCCATTACCATCATTACACAGAATCCCCAGGCATTATTTCTGCATGCATACAGGCTAAAGCAGGTTTGAATTTCCTTAGAATTACCAGTGAGTTACCAGTGGATTGGAGAGCGGGTCCATCAGACCACCAACCTGGATAGCTGGTGTGGGGCTGGAAGGAGATCTATCAGATCACCAGCTGTGAAGTGAATTCTGAGTAGGTGTAGGTTGAAGATGGGAAATCAGCCGTCAGCCTGAAATTCCTTTCCAGGAACCAGCAGTCTTTGGGGAGGTGGAAAAAGCACAGCCAAGGCAGGAAACGTTCTGTTATTCCAGGCTAAGGACCTGAGTTAGAAGTACCTCTCAGGTTGGGTTACGAAAGTAATGGACTGACCTCTGTGTGGAGGGGTCAGTTCCTTACAGTGGTCACAGGTGAGCACTGTGCTCCCCCTCCCTTAGCAGGACCACACTGTACCTGCTTGTGGCAAAGGAAGCTACCTACACAACACAATCCTGAATAATGAATGTGTCAGGGAAGAAATAAAGAAATAATTAAAAGTACACATGGAAGTAAATGAAAAAACACTTACAACACAACACAACAAAACCTGTGGGATACTTTAAAAGCAGTCTTGAGAGGGAAATTTATATCTTTAAGTGTCTACATTAAAGTGTCAGAAAAAAACACAAAGAAATGGCTTAATGGTATAACTTTTTAACCTTAAATAAAAATAAAAAATAAAGTCTAAACCCAAGAGATGAGAAGAAATAACAACAATTAGAGCAGAAATCAATAAATAGAAACAAAGAAAACAATACAAAGAACCAATAAATCCAAAAACTGGTTCTTTGAAAGGATAAACAAGATAGAAAGACCTCTAGCCCAGTTAACCAAAAGAAAGAAAAAGCAACTTCAAATCTATACTATTTGTGATAAAAAGAGAAATACAACAAAGAAAAGATTCAGACATTCATATGAGAATACTTCAAAAACATATACTCTAGTAAATTTGAAAACCTAAGGGAAATTAATGATTATCTTCAAACTTGTGAATCAACAAAGTTTAACCAGAAAGATTGACAGCTTAAACAGACCCATAATATTTTAGGAAATTGAAAATGTAATAAAAAATCCTCCCAACTAAAGAACAAAACAAAACAAACAAACAACAACAACAAAAACAGGCCCAGGTGGTTTCACAGCAGAATTTGATAAAACATTTAAACATATCTTACAACAATTACTACTCAAACTGTTCAGAAGGATACAGAAGAAAATCTCTCAAATACCTTCTATGAAGCCAGTATCATTCTAATACCAAAACCAGGCAAAACACAACCAAAAAAGGAAACTATAGATCCATCTCATTAATGAACATAGATGCAAATAGTCTCAGCAAAAGACTTGCAAATCACATATAGACCCATATCAAAAAGATCATCCATCATGACCAAATTGGATTAATACCACATATTCAGGGATGGTTCAACATATGTAAATCAATAAATATCATAAAATACATAAATGGGATGAAAGACAAAAATAACATGATGATCTCAGTTGATGCAGAAAAAGCCTTTGACAAGATCCAGCATCCCTTCATGTTTGAAGTCCTAGAGTGAATTGGATAAAAGGGAACATTCCTTAACATAATCAAAGTCATATGCAACAAACCCACTGCCAACATCATTCTAAATAGAGAAAAATTAGAAGCATTCCCCTAAAAGGCTTGAACCCAGCAAGGCTGGCCCCTATCACCACTCACATTCAATATAGGACTTGAAATGCTTGCTAGGACAATAAGGCAAGAAAGGGAAATTAAAGAAGTGTAAACTGGAAAAGAGGAAGTAAACCTATCCCTTTTTGCAGATGACATGAGAGTTTACCTAAGGGATGCTAAAAACTGCACCAGAAAATGGAAATGATTATGATTAAGAGTTTATATGAAGTGGTGGGATACAAAATTATCCTAGAAAAATCAGTAGCTTTTCTTTACACCAACAACAAGCAATTGTTGAAGGAATATCAGGAGACCTTCCCACTCACAACAGCCTAAAATAAAATAAAATAATAAAATAAAATGAAACAAAACAAAATAAAATAAAATAATAAAATAAAATAAAATACCTGGGAACAAACCTAACTGAAGACACCAAAGATAACTACAACAAAAATTTTAAACTCCAGAAGAAGGAGATTGAAGATGACATCAAAAAATGGAAAGATCTCCCATGTTCATGGACTAGAAAAATTAATACAGTAAAAATACCCATTCTACCCAAACTAATATACAATTCAATGCAATCCCAATTAAAAACCCCAGGAGTGGCTTCAAAGACTTAGAAAAAATAAATCTTTAAATTCAAATGGAAAAACAAAGGGCCAGAATAGGCAAAGCAACCCTGAGTGAAAATTGCAATACAGGTGGGAACCATTTTACCAGACTTCAAGCTATATTACAGGGCTATGGTCAAAAAGATAGCCTGGCACTGGCACAAAAACAGACCCACTGATCAATGAAACGAAATTGAAGATCTAAACTTGAGTTCATACAATTTCAGCCACCCCATATTTGACAATGGGGCTGAAAATGCTCAATGGAGAAAAGATAACATCTTCAACAAATGGTGATGGCAAAACTGGATCATTTCTAGAACAAAATTAAGCCCTACCTCTCACTCTGTACAAATGGATTGAAGACCTCAACATAAAACCCCAAACTCTGAAGGTGATAGAAGAAAACATTGGCAGCAACCTACAAGATATAGGTGTAGGAAAAGACTTTCTAAATCAAATAGCACAGGAAATAAGGTCAACAATTGACACTAGTGACCTCATTAAACTCAAAAGCTTCTGTCAGCAAAAGAAACAATCAATGAAGTGAAGACAAAACACACAGCATGGAAGGAAACGTTCACCAGAGATACATCTGACAGAGCATTAACATTCAGAATATATAAACTACTCAAAAAATAAAGAGGAAAACAAATGACCTACTGAAAAGATGGAGTAAAAAGCTGAACAGAGACTTTACCAGTGAGGAAGTAAACATGGCTGAGAAACATTTTAAAAAGTGTTCAACATCCCTAATAATTAAGGAACTGAAAATTAAAATCACTTTAAGATATTATCTTACTCCAATAAGACTGGCTAAAATCAAGAAAACAAAAGACACCAAATGCTGGAAAGGTTGTGGGGAAAGGGAAACACTCATCCACTGCTGACAGGAATGTAAACTAGTACAACCACTATGGAAATCAGTGTGGAAAACTCCTGAAACATTCAAATTGAGTGTACCACCTGACCCAATCATACTACTCCTGAGTAAATACCCAAAAGACTCATCCTACTGCAAAGATACATGCACATCGATGTTTATTGCAGCTCTCTTCACAATAGCAAAGAGCTGGAACCAGCCCAAATGTCCCTCAACTGATGAGAAAATAACAAAAATGTGGTACATCTACACAATGGAATTCTATGCAGCAGTAAAGAAAGATGATATCATGAACTTTGTGGGACCTCTAAGCCATTATGCTAAGTGAAATAACACAGTCCCAGAAAAACAAATAACTGAGGAATGGTATCCCTCATTTGTGGATGCAAGCACTAAATCCCTAGTTGAAAGGCAAGCTGAGCAATGTTATTGTTATATTACTTTTTATCTGAAAGCAAGTATGCTGTTATAATGTGAATCCCTTAAAGGGATCTAGAATTAACTTACCACTTATTTTCAGACATTGTAATTGCTGTATATGGGTGGAAGGTATGTATTCTTATTTTAGAGTAATATAAAATTAAAGGGAAAATGTGAATTCATAAACATATTTTGGAATTAATATACAGTTTATTTTCAGAGGTCAAAATTTTGATATATAGGTGTCATTTATATAGGCGTATTTTGGAGCACCCGATGGGGTACCAAGGTCCTGACCAAGGAAGAGGTGAGTAGGTATGAAGTCAAACCACAAACCGCACAAGTTGGGTGAAAGGCAGGGAAAATGCAAGCACCTGTCAAATCTTTAATATGGGAAAGATAAAAATTTATATATCATCCTCTGCTTCTTCTGGAAATGCCTCAGGTGCTGATCAAACCACTGACTGTGCTGTTGCTTGCAAGCACAGATTTAGTCAGTTCAGTAGACGAGGAAGTTAAGCACGCTGCTCCAGGTGTGTAACACTCTACAAAATTCTGCCCAAAACAATAATCCTCAGCAGAGAAAAACTTTAAAAAGACTGAAAAAAAGATACTAGATGTGAATGACAGAATGCATGAACTGGAATGGGGAGGGAGGCATGTAAATGTGAATGTGTCTAAATTGGACTAAAAAATGATGTATGAAATACACAAAACATCAATGAAAGTATTCTATTAAAATAAAAGATTCAGTATTTCTCTGGTAAGACAACTATGTGCAAAGAAACAAACGATACCAAATGCTGGAGAGGTTGTGGGAATGGGGAATGCTCAACCACTGATGGTGGGAATGCAAACTCATGCAACACATAGGGAAAGCAGTGTGGAGAACTCTTAAGAAACTGAAAATGGGCTGGAGAGATGGTCTAGGAGTTAAGAGCTCCAACTGCTCTTGCAGAGGACCCGGGTTCGATCCCCAGCACCCACATGGCGGCTGAGAACCGTCTTTAGCTCCAGTTCCGGGGGAATCCGACGCCCTTTTCTGACCTCCATGGCATTACATGACACAGATGCACAAACCTACATGCAGACAGTACATTCATACACATAAAAATAAATAAATAAATAAATAAATAAATAAATAAAAACTGAAAATGAGCCTACCACCTGACCCAGTCATACCACTTCTGGGTTTATACCCACAAAATTCATCCTACCACAGAGATACATGCACACCTATGTTTATGGCATCTCTCTTCTCAATAGCAAAGAGCTGGAAGCAACCCAAGTATCCTTCAACTGACCAGTGGATAAAAAAAATGCGGTATGCCTACACAATGGAGTTCTATGCACTGGTAAAGAAAGAAGACATCATGAAAGTTGGTGGAAAATGGATGGACCTAGAAGCCATTACTCTAAGTGAAGTAACATAGTACCAGAAAAACAAATGATGTATGGTGTACCTCATTTGTGGATGTTAACACCAATTCTTTCTTTATAAGGCAAAATGCATAATTCCTGATTATTTCTTTGTATTTTAGTAAATATAATACCTGATGTTACTCATCAACTTGCTATGTAATGTAGAAAAGTAAAGTAATATTGTTTTTTTACCTGCATACAATCCTACTATCATAATATAAAACCCTAATCATATAAAAGGAAATATTAAAAAAAATTTAAAAAAAAGAAAAGGAAATATTATATGGTATTTTAAATATTTATATGACTATTATGTATGGATTCAGGAAAATAATATCCTATGGATTATTTTTCTCATGTTTAACATAATAACTAGCTGAACGCTAAATTATATTTTGTTATAATGATGTATTGGTTGTGAATGTGCATCAGTTTTAAATATTGATGTGTTTCTTAATGGGATGGTGACCATTCATTTGTCACATTATTGTGTTTTAATTACAATATAAAATGAATATGTCTTACAGCCTGGGTGGAGATATCTTGGACATTTTTCAACTTAAGTATTTTCATTTTTAATTTTGTATATATCACAACACATCAAACCCATCTTTAAAATTTAATAAATAAAATGGATAGTACTTTGGAAGGATAAACCTTTTGATTTGGATGCCTCCCTAAACACAGAAGTATAGAGCAGAATTCTATATGCTGTCCATAATGTTTGCATATTGTTTTCTAGGTAATCTTCAGCTGTTCTTCAGTAGCACATCCTATAGCCTCAAATATTGCCTACACTTACATGGTATCTGAAACAGCTTGGCAGGGTGCTGCAGTAGATATCAGCTAATTGTAACCACTAATGAGCACTGTGACTTTATAATAGTCACTGCCAGCAAGCCACCCAGAGTGAGTGCAGATGGCTTCTTAAGGGGTAGGCACTTCAAAACCAACACTCATTTCTTATATGTCAATAAAGTAAGGACAGGAGATTTAGAATCTTTGTATAGAAGTCCATCATATTTCAATATAGTATAAATTTGATGTTTTGTTTTCTTATAACATACTTACAGTCAAATAATATTTTTGCAATGCGGTGAGAAAAATGAAAAAACCTTATTAGTACGTTTTGATAGATTTATCTCCTCACTAAAGCCCAAACGTTTTATTTTTATACTTTCTTAGGAAGACACATTTCCAATTTGTGTGGATGCAATTTCAATAATTTAAAATAAAGCTTTAAGGCTCAGATTCCAAGAGGCACAGCTCAGTTAATGAGAACACAAATTCTTCAAAAATAATGTTTAAGGATGTTTACAAATTCCTTTGCCTTTTGCATGCATGTCAATTTGTAGATCTAAAGAACTTGATGGCTCCATCTGGTTGAGTGGATCATTTAATATAAAAGAAAATGTTTTAAATGAACATATCTTCCTTTTAACTTAAAAATGTGGTGTTTCCAATCATAATATCTTTTACCAGATGAATATTGTCTTTCAGGTACAACCATATGAGTTTGTTTGTTTTTATTTCTAAGGCCTTTCCTGGTAATTTTTTTCATTCAGTTTCATTCTAGCTTGTGCCAATCAATATGCTCTCATCAAGGATCCTCTTTTCCCAACAGTGATAACTTAAGAAAAGACACAGTGGTCTAACCTTTAACAGCACTGAGATCTAAAATGATGTCTGCCATTCTGTTTCTGTGGTCAGTGTTTACTTGTTTTCTTAAGAAAGCCAGCTGGGGTTACAAAGAGACCCTTTCTCGAAAAGACCAAAAAAAAAAAAAAAAAAAAAAAAGCCACAGCTAGGGCAAATCTTCTCACTGTGGAATTTATGAAGTGATGATTTCCAGGACTAAGCTACATATACTCATAAGGAAAAATGGGTTTTGAATAAACATAGTATTGGTGGTGTTCAAGCTGCAAAACAAAAACCATTTTATTCTTGAAAATGTAATTGTACAAGAGAAAATTACATTTCTAAAAAAGTATGTGGGATCACTTGTCTAAAATTTAAAAGAATGAAATTACAATCTTCTGCTTTGGACCATCTCAGCTTCTTTGGCAGTACTTTTGGGATCTCCAAGTGCACTCTGAATAATTACTTTCCTTTTGTTTTTAAAAAGTGTATTTTTATTTCATATTTAGGTGTGTGTGAGTGTGCCATGTATATATACTATACTTTCCATGTACATGAATGTCCCCAAGCAGGCGAGAAGAGGTTGTTTTATCCTCTGCCAGTGGAATTACAAATTGTTGTAGCCACAAGGTGAGTACAGGAAGCTGAACCCTAGTCTGCTGCTGTGAAAGCCAAGTGATTTTAACTGCAGAGCCAGATCTCCAGTACCTGGATTTTTATTATAGAGTACTATTTCATTATGCTCAATACCAGTTTGTTTACTAACCAGTAACTGGGTTGGTTTACCTTCAAATTTATTTTTTTTTAATTTTATGCATTTTCTATGAAATACTTTCTTCTTTTTTATGATTTTAATGATTGAAAATTCCATATTACAAGATAACTATCCATTTTATATTTTTGACAATCTTTCACTTTTTCTTCCCTAAAATTATTGCTGTAAGAGATATTAAGTTGCATTATACGCTAACCCATTTTCGTAAATATGTCAAATTTATATGTACATGAATATTTAATTTTTATTATTTTGTGTATGAACATTTTGGCTGCATGTATGTAAGTGCACCCATGCATACAGTACCTACAGAGGCTAGAAGAAGTGAGGAATCCTCTGAAACTGGAGTTAAGGGTGAATGTTATCAGGTTGTGGGTGTTGAGAACCAAACCCAGTTTCATTTATATGTGCAGCCAGTGTTTTTTACCATGAAGCTGTCTCTCAAGATCCACACTTTTATATTTTTGTATCAAATGGGAATTCATTTTTAACTATGCCGTAATGAATATTAATGTGCAAAATCACTATATGTGAATTTGTCCATTACTGTATCATTGTTACGTACATAACTTCTAATTAATTTGTGTTACAATGTATTTTGCTCTTATAAAACTTTTACATTCTTATCTGAGAATTTTTATTTATATACATATATGGAATATTATTGCTTAAGAATGCAGCATTTCTTGGTGTATTGCATTTCTTTACATAAGTATGCATGATCTACTTGTGTGTGTATGGATGTTTGTACATTTAGACTCATGTGAACACGTGTGGAAGCCCTAAGTTGGATGTTCCATGTCTTCCTCTGTCCTCCTCCACTGTTTTTATTAAGGAAAAGTCTCTTCTTGAATTCAGCTCATCAATTACTGCCATTCAGATAGCCTCCAGGGATTCTCTGCCTTAAAATTCATGGGATTGTTGTCCATCATCACTATGGCTTAACTTTTGTTTCCTGGGGATCCAAACTCTGGGCCTCAAACAGGTGGAACTAGCTGTTTATCAATGAGCCACCCCCTCTATTCTGAATTCTGTTTTTAGTAAGTATAAGTTACATTCAGAGAAGTTCAGTTAGCCATATCTTTCTCTTCATTTAGTGATATCTCTGGAATTTATTAGAAACTGTCCTCTCTAGAGTTTGAAATATATATTCTCACTTAAATTTGCTTCTGAAAATTTAAGAGAGTTATTTTTGTATCAAGTTCTGTTTCTCAGGTCAAATTAATTTTTGTTCATACTATGAGGTGTTGATCAAATTAATTTCTGCATCTATTATTATATGCTCTAAGCATCATTTGTTGAAAAGACATTTCTCCCACATCCTGTCACCTCTGAAATATCTAATTCATTTTACAAAAAAAAAAGTCTACTGTATGTGTTTGGGTTTTCAAATGCATTATGTAATGTCAAAATGACTATTTTATTTTAATAATAATAATCAAACTAATAATAATAACATACTATCATTCTTAGTTCAAGGTATATTATGACTCAAATTTGACAGGTTGGAACCTATGTATCTTCATGATGCTATTAGGAGGTGGGATGTTTTGAGAAGTTTTAGAATTGCATGCAAACTGCATTTTGAGAAGTGCTACAGAGTGTTGTTTCAAAGCCTGCAGAAAGTTTCTTCTGCAATGAAAGGAAAGCATACTCACCCATATGAGAATTTATCAAGAGGAACCAACTGGGAAAAAAAAAAGCAGCAGCTTTCCTGTATCATGAATAGATTGCTGCAATGGTCTTTGATTTCAGCCTCAGTGAGAGAAAATAAATTTCAGTTATTCATAAATTGATCAACCTCACTATTTTCTCATAGCAGCTCAGATAGAATGAGAAATACCAGAGTCTTACTAGTGTGACCATTTGTCCATCTTTCAAAATGTCTTGTCAGATTAAAGCATTAGCAGGTCCATATAAATGTAACAGTTTTTATTTTAAAAGGTAGATGTTTTAGATTAATTTATGATGAGATTTACAATCATAGAATTTAAAGTGTATGAAGTAAATATATTTCTCAACATTTCAATGCTTTAGAAAATATGTTATGCATTTTTATATTAGAGGGCTCACTGATAATTGGATACATATATTTTAAGTAATCTCCAGGTAATGAATGCAACACGGCACCAGCACCTTCTCAAGTTCTGTGCGAATCTAGATGTGGGCTTGGCTTTGCCGTTAGCCTCTTCTTCTAAGTAAACTAAGCTCCAACTTTGTAGGTCACAGACTTTCTGATGATAACTTCACTTCAAAGGAGGTATATTTTACCACACACCTTGGTTTCTATGAACTTTGCTTTTTGTTTTGTTCTTGGATTTTTTTACATCTTCATATTACTGTATTTGTATTACTAATAAACTTATTTAACAAATTTTGAAGTTATTTGGGCTTGAATGTAATATCTCACAGTGTATACTTTCTGTATGATATACAATGCTTTTCAAAATGAGATCAAACACTTCTTCTTACACCTTTAAGAATAGCACTAAGACAGGTATTAAAGATACTTGCCCAATACACATACCCAGCATAATTTCCTTCTATTAAATGCATAGAATGTGTGATTGTGATTTAATGACACTTTTATGGACATACCTACCAGTACCAGTTCATTTCAGAATGTGAAAGAATGGGTAGGGCACAGTGGTTAAGAGCAATGACTGCTCTTAATGAGGACCCAGATTCAGTACCCAACACCCACATGGCTGCTCACAATAGTTCATAACTCCAGTTCCAGGTGGTCAAATGCCCTCTGCTGGTTTCTGCAGTCATTGAATGACATGATTGCTCTGCATTTACACATATGCAAGAAATACACTCGTACACGTAAAATTAATAAAATGAACCGAATATTTTTTTAAATTTTTTTTAAATTTATTTCTTTTGTGTATGAATGTACTGTCTGCATGCAGGTCTCTGCACCTGTGTGGTGCAATGCCACTGAGGTCAGAAGAGGGCATCGGATTCCCCTGGAACTGGAGTCAAAGATGGTTCTCAGCTGCATGTGGGTGCTGGTAATCGAACCCGGGTCCTCTGCAAGAGCAGTCAGAACTCTTAACCACTAGGCCATCTCTCCAGCCCCCAGAATGTTTTACAAAAAGAAGAATGGTTATCCTCGTGGACCTAAATGAATTAAGTGTGCTATTAAATAGCCTGAGCACTACTTGAAAAAATTCTTGAAAGTGAAAGAACATATTGGTGAAGTTTAATGGCAAGTAACTACATGAAGTGTCTGGAAAATAAGAGAAGCTTTCAGCTAATGCACAGCAAAAACACACAGGTTTTTGGTACTACAAATACAAGGATAAAATTCTGTCAACAATTTGAGGGCTAGTGAAAGACAATGTCAATTTTCAGAAAGTAATACAGTGTGGCCCCTTAATTCCACTCTTGCAAAGTTAGTCAAGAACTCTTGTCATCCTGAATAGGATGCCTCTCAAAAAAAAAAAAATGACACCATAAATATATATTATTTTAAGGGACTAAATCTTTAATATGTAACAGCAACAATAAAAATGAATACAAATATCATCAAATTGAATGTTAATCACTTCAGTCAAATTTACAATCCAGCTCAAAAAACTATATTCCATGATGAATCAAATTTGGATAATAATGTACACATTTACCAATTTTTAGAAAATTGTTTTTATATCTTTCCTTCTTTAATTATCCAATCCTTATCATCCCTCTTATTAATCAAAAATTTTTTTAACACCACCCACAGCTCAGGGACCCTTGTGAAGAGGGGACAGAAAGATTGTAAGAGACAGGATTGGTGCATGAACATAAGGAAACAGGCTTTCAGACCACTGGGAACTTGATAATTTGAACTTGGGGCAATGGTGACATCATGCAGAAGACCCACACAGATTGGATTTGACAAATAATCCAACATAGAACAGGGAGGGGAAAATGGGCAACAGACACTAACTCTCACCAAGGGACTACCGGCAAATTACTAAGATAAGATAAGATAAGATGAGATAGAATAGAACTTCTTTAAAGGGAGTGAAGAGATGGCTGACAGACCTCCACATGGATGAGCTTGCACAAGGGAAAACAGGCACAACATGCTTGACTGGATAGGGACTGTAACATACGATCTGTCTACATGAAATCTGGTGGGCAGCTCTGGGGGTGGGAGAGAGGAGTCTAAATTTGATTAAGATGTATTGTATGAAATGCACAAAAATGCAATAAAAAATTAAAGAAGAAAAAAAGACAAAATGATACAGACTACCTATGCAACGGATATCTGGTGTATATGTATTTTTCAACAGGGGTTTGAGAATAATACATTTCCCTCTGATCCTTCAGACCACCTAAGCATTCTTTTTCTCCTCGCCTCTGCATAATCCTCCCTACACCCCTGCAGTTAATGTACCCCCTTTGTTCAGTTTGGCCCCTAGATACCAGATGCCCCCTACTGCTACCTCTGTCAAGCTGCTGCTGCTTCTTTTTACCCCCAAATTATCTTATTATATGAAAAAAGAAAGGTCAGGATTATCACTTGTATAAAACAAATAAACATGAAAAAACATTTGTGTTTCTTTAATCTAATAGACATGACTGTGACTTCAGTATAAATCAGGGGTGGTTTGAAATATAATATCAATTATCGTATCCTAATTAGCTTAAGCTTATTTTATTATTTTCTATTCTGGAGAAGCCATTCATTTTAATCCTATACAGAGGGCTAATATTTGATACCATGAAACCAAATAACATGTCCTGAGAGATTTGCCCTAGTATTTATAATTAAATATTTCAATATTATATATATATGTTAATATAGGAACAGTTTTTTTTAAATATAACCATATAAAGAATATAAACTTTGAATGTCCGCAAGTCGAGGTTCTAGATGACCAATCTCTCCAGATGTTCAGAGATATTTTTCTGGTTCACCAATCCAACGTTGTTTTATTTAGTGCCAAGATCTTACTATTATATAATAGTGAAGATTTGTGTCCATGAATCTAATAGCTGTAACTGGGACCCAGTTACAGACAGGGGTGGGAAATGCCTTACATTTATTTTTTAATTTATTTTTGTATTGTGTATGAATGTACTGTCTGCATCAGGTCTGTGCACCCATGTCGTGCAATGCCGGGAGTCAGAAGAGGGTCTCTCGGATTCCCTGGAACTGGAGTTCTCCTGGAATTGGAGTTACAGACGGTTCTTAGCCGCCATGTGGGTGGCTGGGGATCAAACCCGGGTCCTCTGCAAGAGCGGTCAGTGATCTTAACGGCTAGGCTATCTCTCCAGCCCATCGGAAATGCCTTACATTTAAAACAGGCAAATTCCTGAATTTTGTAGCTCCCGGGGCAGAAATAATCATATTTGAGTTAACTACTATCCTTGAGAATCAAGAACCCTATTGTGATTTATCAGTCTTAGTATGGTGGCCATTTATTTGTCATTGAGCGGTTACCAAAAACTTCGCCTCAAGTTTCGAGGGGTGCGACCAATATGTAATGTAGGGAGAGTACATATGTGGTTGGCGGTGCACTGAAATGATGACATAATCTTTGTGATTCATTATTTGGTATTTCGTATTATTGAGTTGATATGCTTCTCTGCCTGTTTTTTCTCCAGTTGACCTATCTAAGGATATTAAAGAGTGGGGTATTAAAGTCCCCTGCATACTAGTGTGTTAGAGTCAGTCCGTGCTTTAAAGTCCTGTAGAACTTTTTATAAGTTCTATGCACCTGATTGGTGTGGATAAAATAAGGATTATGATATTACTTTGGTTAATTTTTCCCTTGATAGGAATAACTTCTTCTTGTTAGTTTCTTGCAGACAACACACAATGGGTTTTGTTTCTTCATCATTCTAGTTCTTGCCTATCTAGTCTAGCTAGTTCTCACCCATCTAGTCTGGAGCTCCTCCAAGAGGCCCAGGACAGGTCACAATCAGGCAGGCTTGAACTCCACATCATGTGAGATATGCCCCCAAGTTCCCCCAGGCTGGTTGTATGCACCTGGATCTGGGTCCAGAGCCAGGCAAACTTAGCCTGGAACTGGGGGAGGAGCCAGAGGTGTCCCCTAGAGAATGGAATATTGCCAGAGCCAAGTCACATGGCCCATTTATGCTTCTGTCTCACCTTCTGAGTGCCAAGGCACCTGTGTAGGAATCTGGCCTCTGGGAGGGTGGGTAAGGCTCTGTCTTACCTGCTGGGTGCCAAGGCACCTATGTGGGAATCCTGCCTATGGAGGGTGGGTACTCTCTGTCTCACCTGTCAGGACCCAGAGCTAGAGCCAACTGGGAGCCATAGATGTAGTTCAGGAGTGAAGGTGGGTCTCAGGGTGGGCGGGCAGGCCTTGTTTTCACCCCTGGGAGCTGGGAGCAGGGAGCTGGAGCAGAGGTGCACAGACTGTGCAGGGATGTCTCTCACTCCATTGGAGCCTGAAGCTGGGTAATGGGGGCACCAGGAGCCAAATCCACCAAGCCTGACCTACAGCTGTAGCAGAAGCAAATGGTTCTCTGGGTAGGTGGACAGGGCTCTGTCTCACACAGGAGCCCAGTGTTGGGAGGCAGGTGATAGGTGCCAGGATCAGAGCTGGCCAAGCTGAAACCGGAGCCATAGCTGAGGCGAAATGGGTAGCTTTAGGTTTTCTAAGTTTTAGCACAGCTATTTATATTATGTTACATGCACATGTTGTCAGAAAATGATTTTTCTACATTTATTTTAGATTATTCAATATAAAACTGTGCTCACCTCAGCAGCACAGTCATTTCAATTAAAATTGGAATTTTAAGAGAAGACTAGGATGGTCGTGTGCAAGAATGCTATGCAAATTCATAAATCCTCCATATTCAAAAATAAGAAATAATTTTTTTAAAGTGATTAATCTTTTTTTTTATTCTACAGCTCTAGAATTTGCCAGTTAAAAATAGCAAAAATATATTGTTTTAAATAGTTTTTTCTGTTTAGCTATGTTAGTCTTTTATATAATATTTATACTATCACCTGGACAATGTTATTTCTTATTTAATGCTTACAATTGTTTCAAAACATTTGAAATGGTAAGTTTCAAATAAACATGAAATTCTTGTATATCTTTATGCATACTGTTTAAATGTATTTCAAAATGAAACTCATCCCCAGCACCCACATGGCGGCCGAGAAACCGTCTGTAANTGAGAACTGTGTGCATAAAATTCTGGTGCCCTCTGCTCAACAAAGGTCACGCGCATGAAATCCCTTCAAAAGAAGATCCTTCTATGCTGGATTGC
This sequence comes from Rhizomys pruinosus, assembly GCA_009823505.1. Classification (NCBI taxonomy): domain Eukaryota; kingdom Metazoa; phylum Chordata; class Mammalia; order Rodentia; family Spalacidae; genus Rhizomys; species Rhizomys pruinosus. Next base: position 281,121 of record VZQC01015217.1, on the reverse strand, counting down.
GGGTCGAGTGAAACACACACCAGTGCTTACTGTTTACCACAGAGCGTCTATGTGATAACTCAAATTCTTAAGAGTCCCATTTAACAAATATCCAACATAGAACAGGGAGGGGAAAATGGGCAACAGACACTAACTCTCACCAAGGGACTACCGGCAAATTACTAAGATAAGATAAGATAAGATGAGATAGAATAGAACTTCTTTAAGGGAGTGAATAGATAGGCTGATCAGACTCCAATGGATGAGCTTGCACAAAGGGAAACAGGGACACAAATGCTTGACTGGATAGGACTTAACATACAAGATCTGTCTTACATGAAATCTGGTGGGCAGCTCTGGGGGTGGGAGAGAGGAGTCTAAATTTGATTAAGATGTATTGTATGAAATGCACAAAAATGCAATAAAAAATTAAAGAAGAAAAAAAGACAAAATGATACAGACTACCTATGCAACAGGATATCTGGTGTATATGTATTTTTCAACAGGGGTTTGAGAATAATACATTTCCCTCTGATCCTTCAGACCACCTAAGCATTCTTTTTCTCCTCGCCTCTGCATAATCCTCCCTACACCCTCTGCAGTTAATGTACCCCCTTTGTTCAGTTTGCCCCTAGATACCAGATGCCCCCTACTGCTACCTCTGTCAAGCTGCTGCTGCTTCTTTTTACCCCCAAATTATCTTATTATATAAAAAAGAAAGGTCAGGATTATCACTTGTATAAAACAAATAAACATGAAAAACATTTGTGTTTCTTTAATCTAATAGACATGACTGTGACTTCAGTATAAATCAGGGGTGGTTTGAAATATAATATCAATTATGTATCACTAATTAGCTTAAGCTTATTTCTATTTTCTATTCTGGAGACAGCCATTCATTTTAATCCTATACAGAGGGCTAATATTTGATACCATGAAACCAAATAACATGTCCTGAGAGATTTGCCCCTAGTTATTATAATTTACAATATATTCAATAATTATATATATAATGTATATATGGAACAGTTATTTTGAATATACCACTATGAAGTATAAACTTTGATATGTCCTTGCAAGATTCTAGATGACCAAATCTCTCCAGATGTTCAGAGATATTTTTCTGTTCACTCCAAAGTTGTTTTATTTAGTGCTCAAATGTCTTACTATATATATATAGTGAAGATTTGTGTCCATTGAATCTAATAGCTGTAACTGGGACTCCAGTTACAAGATAGGGGTGGGAAATGCCTTACATTTATTTTTTTAATTTATTTTTGTATGTGTGTATGAATGTACTGTCTGCATGCAGGTCTGTGCACCCATGTCGTGCAATGCCGCGGAGGTCAGAAGAGGGTCTCGGATTCCCCTGGAACTGGAGTTCTCCTGGAATTGGAGTTACAGACGGTTCTTAGCCGCCATGTGGGTGCTGGGGATCAAACCCGGGTCCTCTGCAAGAGCGGTCAGTGATCTTAACGGCTAGGCTATCTCTCCAGCCCATCGGAAATGCCTTACATTTAAAACAGGCAAATTCTGAAGTTTGTAGCTCCCGGGGCAGAAATAATCATTATTTTGAGTTAACTACTATCCTTGAGAATCAAGAACCCTATTGTGGTTTATCAGTCTTAGTATTGGTGGCCATTTATTTGTCATTGAGCAGGTTACCAAAAACTTCGCCTCAAGTTTCGAGGGGTGCGACCAATATGTAATGTAGGGAGAGTACATATGTGGTTGGCGGTGCACTGAAATGATGACATATCTTTGTGATTCCATTATTTGGTATTTCGTATTATTGAGTTGATATGCTTCTCTGCCTGTTTTTTCTCCAGTTGACCTATCTAATGGATATTAAAGAGTGGGGTATTAAAGTCCCCTGCTACTAGTGTGTTAGAGTCAGTCCGTGCTTTAAAGTCCTGTAGAATTGTTTTATAAAGTTCAGTGCACCTGAATTTGGTGTGGATAAAATAAGGATTATGATATTATATTGGTTAATTTTTCCCTTGATAATATGGCAATGAACTTCTTCATCATGTTTAGTTTCTTGCAGACAACAACAAAAAAATGGGTTTTGTTTCTTCATCCATTCTAGTTCTTGCCTATCTAGTCTAGCTAGTTCTCACCCATCTAGTCTGGAGCTCCTCCAAGAGGCCCAGGACAGGTCACAATCAGGCAGGCTTGAACTCCACATCATGTGAGATATGCCCCCAAGTTCCCCCAGGCTGGTTGTATGCACCTGGATCTGGGTCCAGAGCCAGGCAAACTTAGCCTGGAACTGGGGGAGGAGCCAGAGGTGTCCCCTAGAGAATGGAATATTGCCAGAGCCAAGTCACATGGCCATTTATGCTTCTGTCTCACCTTCTGAGTGCCAAGGCACCTGTGTAGGAATCTGGCCTCTGGGAGGGTGGGTAAGGCTCTGTCTTACCTGCTGGGTGCCAAGGCACCTATGTGGGAATCCTGCCTATGGGAGGGTGGGTAGCTCTCTGTCTCACCTGTCAGGACCCAGAGCTAGAGCCAACTGGGAGCCATAGATGTAGTTCAGGAGTGAAGGTGGGTCTCAGGGTGGGCGGGCAGGCCTTGTTTTCACCCCTGGGAGCTGGGAGCAGGGAGCTGGAGCAGAGGTGCACAGACGTGGGCAGGGATGTCTCTCACTCCATTGGAGCCTGAAGCTGGGTAATGGGGGCACCAGGAGCCAAATCCACCAAGCCTGACCTACAGCTGTAGCAGAAGCAAATGGTTCTCTGGGTAGGTGGACAGGGCTCTGTCTCACACAGGAGCCCAGTGTTGGGAGACAGGTGATAGGTGCCAGGATCAGAGCTGGCCAAGCTGAAACCGGAGCCATAGCTGAGGCGAAATGGGTAGCTTTAGGTTTTCTAAGTTTTAGCACAGCTATTTATATTATGTTACATGCACATGTTGTCAGAAAATGATTTTTCTACATTTATTTTAGATTATTCAATATAAAACTGTGCTCACCTCAGCAGCACAGTCATTTCAATTAAAATTGGAATTTTATAGAGAAGACTAGGATGGTCATGTGCAAGAATGCTATGCAAATTCATAAATCCTCCATATTCAAAAATAAGAAATAATTTTTTAAAGCTGATTAATCTTTTTAATTCTACAGCTCTAGAATTTGCCAGTTAAAAATAGCAAAATATATTGTTTGTAAATATGTTTTTCTGATTTAGCTATGTTAGTCTTTTATATAATATTTATACTATCACCTGGACAATGTTTATTCTTATTTAATGCTTACAATTGTTTCAAAGACATTTGAAATGGTAAGTTTCAATAAACATGAAATTCTTGTATATCTTTATGCATACTGTTTAAATGTATTTCAAAATGAAACTCATCCCCAGCACCCACATGGCGGCCGAGAACCGTCTGAAACTCCAATTCCAGGAGAACTCCGGTTCCAGGGGAATCCGACAACCTCTTCTGACCTCCTCGGCATTGCACGACACGGGTGCACAAACTTGCATGCAGACAGTACATTCATACACATACGGAAATAAATAAATAAAATTAATTAAAAAAATTCCAAAATATTTATGTTCAGCATGCAAATGAAATTTGCATTAACCATTCATATTTTATTCTCTGTTAATTTGATTTAGATTTATTCTGTTTATATTTTAAATCAATTTTATAAACAACTCTCTAATTATACTTGCTGGGAGTATATTTTTAATTGCTCTAACTTGATATAAATGGAAAATTTTAGGACTCTAGTGTCTTTCAAAACCTAACCATGAACTATTGTGAGGAATTAATAGCACTCTGAAATGAATGCTGCATGGTAGCACAGCTACTCAGACCAATAACTCTAATTTCTTAACCATGACATTATTTTATTTTCTCTCTAATCAATAATTGAAAATAATTGAAGGAATCTTATATGATATATGGCATGTGAAGGAAGCATACTTTAAAAATGGCAACCTGACTTGGGAAAACCAGAAGAAAGAATACTAATTAACTTTCACTTAGACATAAACAATCTCCCTCTCCAGACACAAATTTTAAATGTAAAACATGACTTGCTAGTAAATATGTTTAAATGAATAATTGATTACATATCATTTCAAAAATCTTGACAGTACTAAAATCTATATACTAATACACTTATAATAAATACTATGGATGATATCATATGGAGGTAAATCTCACTATTAAAAAATTGCTTATATTTGTTTTCAAGCACTTACATTGTTTGGTGATATTTATTTACTGGGCCTTAATTTTCATTAAATTCCTCTTCAATGTTTTCATACTTGCACACGATATTTTCTGGTTTCCCCCTCTCCCACTCCCTATGTCTCCGGCGTACCACCATGAACTTCTCAGACTAAACTTTTTCCACATTCATGCAGCTTTTATTTTTTTATGTTTAATTTTATGTACTCAAAGTGATTATGGGGGAAATCATTTCACAATAGAAGAGAATATCTGTGAATTCATTTTGCTGAAATAATTTAATTATTCTTGAAAACATTGTTATGAATATTGTTGCATATTGAAGAATGGCAGTAACACATAACAAGTATTCTGGAAGATATTGTTCTGAAAAGAATCACATATTAGAATTTTATAGGCAAAATTGAAAAGAGAACAAAAGAAATACATAGTGATTAAAAAACATGCAAAAAAAAACCACATCTAGCTTTAAGTCTGACAAGCAATGTAATCTAAAGTAATATAATCATATGCACATTTTATAATTTCTGTTCTTTTAAACAACCCTGACTGAATATGAAAAGAAAAGTTTTAATTCGGTTTACAGTTTCAGAATTGCCAGTTAATGGTCAGTTGCTTAAAGTACTTCTGGGTTCCTAATGTGGCAGAGATTAATGACATTTGTGTTGTCGTAGAGCAAAGTGAGTGGACAGGCTCAGAGGCTCAGAAAGGTAGAGCAGGAGTTAGAGGGAGATGGAAGATGGGTCTGGGCACAAGACACAGCCTTCATTCCTACTTCCACCAAGTAAAATCTACCTCCTGGTAGCCCATCCAGATATGAACCATGTATTTAATGATGCATTTTTCAGCATAGTGCCCTTTGGTACAATCATCCCTTAGTAGAGAAACCTTTGAATACTATTATTGAGGATCAAGACTTCAATACATGAAACAACTGGGGAATTGACATACAAATCACCCCAGTTTTATTCAAAGTTAACACATACAATTATTCATGGATTAGTAAATTAGTATACTAAATTATTTTAAAGATGTTTTCTTTTTTTATTTAATTTTATTTATTTCTGTATGTGTATGAATGTATTGTCTGCATGCAGGTTTGTGCAACCGTGTCGTGCAATGCCGTGGAGGTCAGAAGAGGGTCTCAGATTCCCCTGGAACTGGAGTTCTCCTGGAATTGGAGTTTCAGACGGTTCTCAGCCGCCATGTGGGTGCTGGGGATCGAACCCGGGTCCTCTGCAAGAGCGGTCGGTGCTCTGAACCGCTAGGCCATCTCTCCAGCCCCCTAAAGATGTTTTCTTACTTCATCCAATGATTACTTCTCTTCTTCAGAAGAGAAGTAAGCTCTTCTTCAGAATTATGTAGGCATAATTCTGATTCATAACACTGCAAAGGACATGAAGAGACTTGGGAAGAGAACTTCCCAAGTAGAAAGAAGTGGAAGAGACATAAGAGAATGTGATGTGTGAGAGTAATCAGACTGTGGAAAAGATGCTATCGGTATCCAATATTTATCTAGCCAGCAGATGAACCAGTATTATTTTTATTTAAAGTAAAATAGTTTAGTATATATGCAAAACTAAAGCATTAATATTAATGCATACCCCATACTATTATCTTTATGTGATATATTCTACTGTGCATTAAAAAAAATCATAACTTGGGGCTGGAGAGATGGCCTAGCGGTTAAGCGCGCCGACTGCTCTTGCAGAGGACCTGAGATCGATCCCCAGCACCCACATGGTGGCTGAGAACCATCTGTAACTCCAATTCCAGGAGAACTCCAGTTCCAGGGGAATCTGACACCCTCTTCTGACCTCCGCAGCGTTGCACGACACGGGTGTACAGACCTGCATGCAGACAGTACATTCATACACATAAATAAATAAATAAAACTAAAAAATAAAAAAAATTAAAAAATCATAAGTTTAAAACTGTATTTAAAGAATTGTAATTCTCAGAAGCTCAGTGGAACAGATACAATCTAGGCTGTTATGATTTCTGTTAATTTATACTGTATGTTTCTGGTACTACCTAGTTTTAATAACTGTAACTTTGAAGTAAGTCTTGAAATTAGGTAATATCAGTTATCCAAATTTTTCTTTCTTAGTATTGTATTGACTATTCAGCATCATGAATTACAACTAAAAATGCAGAGTAATTTATTCCTAATTACAAAATAACTACATTTGACTTTGAGATAGATTCCATTCGAAATATCAACCAATTAGTTTTCTTCTTTCATACATACAGTCTTTGGGTAGCAAAATCTTTTTGTGTGTATTACTTGTGGTTTATAGGCCTTATAATAGCTAAAATACCATATACTACTCATCAAAAAAGCTATCCTTTGCAACAGATGGAGGCTCCTACAGAATCCCACCACTAGTCAGACACAACATAGACATCTAAAAGATCCCCATGACTAGGAGACACATCGACAGTGGAACTGCTGCACGTGAAATGAGGGGCAGGGAGAAAATGATTGCACCCCTCAATCTCACCAGTAAAATTTCATTACACAATACAGAGTGTGATTCAATGGAAGGCCGCAAATAGTCAAGCTTCAAAGATTGTGTATCCAGAATGTGTATCCCTAGATGGGACTCCTATATTAAACCTCACCTACCCATTGCTCAGGGATCATTAAGAAAGAGGGGGCGGGAAGATTGTAGGAGTCAGGGCTTGTTCCTGAATGTAGAGAAGCAGTGGCTTACAGGGGACTGTAAGTTGACATGTGAACTTATGGCACTGTCCACATCAGGCCCAGCACCCATGACAACTAGGGTGAAGTCTCAAAGTGGAGCAAGGGAGATGGTTGTGGGACTGACCCTGTGCTGAGAACTAGAAGAGACTGAGTACTGCTGATTGAGAAGAGTATGATTTACCTAGCGTGCCTAGATATGCTGACTAGACTTCAGTGAATCTATTTGCATAGAAGGGCATCTGGGTTTGATACATTGACTGGGTAGGGCTTAGTTTGGAGGCTGCAATGTGTGAGTTCTGATGGGAGGCTGGGATGTGTGGGAGACTGGATTTGATTGGGAATCATTGAATGAGTTGTACAAATGCTCAGTAAAAAAATAGCTTAAATATTGAGATTTCTTTTCTTAATTAAAAAATTTCAGCCTTAGCAACAAGTTGTTATGGATTTGAATTTTATATTATTTGAATATAGAATAAGTGATCCTAGCCAGTTCACTTACTCCATGTAGCCCACAGTAAAATGAGAGCATTACTATATTGTACAGCTGGAGATTAATATCATATACTTTAATGCCTTTAATGAATTGAAATTGTATTTCAATTCATAGGTAACAAAACAAAAATTATATACATACATATATATATATAATTTATATATATATCTATATCTATATCTATAGACAGAGAATATGATTGAGAGTCGTTTTATGACAGCAATAGTATTCACAGAAATATCTTTGCTCTTTTTCGAAAACAGAATAAGAAAAGGATTCCCTCATAACATAGTCTGATTATTTCTGTCTTAAGATCCCTCTTGGCAGGGAAAACTCTACACTAAGTAGAAAACAGTCAAAGTTTTACAAAAGACATAATGAGAAAAATCTAAGTCCAAATGAAAATTATATTGTCTACATTCATTTTGTAAATCAAAATCTTTTACAAAACATCAGCTACCCAAGAAATTTCCTCTTCCTCAGCTGAATAATGCATCTTTTCTACTTAACTTTTAGTTTATCAGTTTTTGGCAGTTCATTATTCAGATTATATGTCAAACAGTAGAAATTCATATTTGGGCATTGATAAGTCTGGCAATTCTCTGATTTATCTACTTAGTGTCAGATGTTGAGCCTGCTGACAGCAAATACAGTCCTTAGTGATCACAGTAGCAGAGAACTCTGCTTGATGGGTTATCAGCACTTTTAGACATAACTGAAAATTAATGACTTATTTAAGTTGCCTAGAAATGTATCTTTATGTGGCTCTGTCCCAGCCAGGAAATTATGCAGACCATTTGAAGTAATATAGGGATGTGGAATCAGTGAACAGTATAAATAAAATGAGAATGTTATGTAGGTTTCATTGCTATATTTTATGGCAATCTTCAAGATTATGTAACAATTTCACCAATTTGACACTAAAGATTAATATATCTATATTGAATATTCAGAATTTTTAAATGTAGCATTATTTAAGCAACATTTTGTACATATTGAAAAAATTTTATCTTATAAATTTTGGTATGTGTGCTGGATAGCTTTAGTGTCAACTTGACACACCTGGGTTGAAGGAACCTCAATTAGGGAATTGGCTCCTTTGGATTGGCCTGTGGCCACGTCTGTGAAGTATTGACTTGATTGTCAGGCAATGTGGGAGGGCCCGGCCCACAATGAGTAGTGCCACCCTGGGCAGGTTGTTGTGTACCATATAAGAAGGCAGGCTGGTCATGAGTCATGGGGAGCAAGCCAGTAAATAGCATTCCTCCATGGCCTGTGCTTCAGCTCCTGCCTCCAGGTTCCTGCCCTGAGTTCCTGCCTTCAGCTCCCTAAGTGATGAACTGTGACCCAGGAGATGTAAGCTGAATAAACCCTTTCCTCCCCAAGTTGGTGTCAGTCAGAGTGTTTTGTCACAGCAATGGAAGACAGAATATAACAGTATGTAAACTTTTCATTTCTATCACTACAACATTAAAAATTCCTTTTTTTTCCTTTGACTCATGGGTATTTAACAATATTGTACCTATTTTCCATTTATTTTTGCCTACTTTAGTCATACACCCCTACTTTGAAAAAAGATCATAGTTTAAAAAGGTGTATATTTTGGCTCAACACATTTGGTTAATCTCAGAGCAAACATCAGAAACCAAATAGATACACCATTTTGGCCTTAAAGTGAGGTATAAGATCAAGTAGGCAATAGCATGTGACAATTGCTGAAATAACAGAGGCCAGAATCCAGAGACAGAGAGAAGAGATTAAGACAAGGATACAGCTATCAAAGCACATCTCGAATAATCTGCTTCCTCCAACCAAGGCAGCACTCTGATAATCTGCTAACAATGCTATGGAATTGTGATTCTACCAACAGATTTCTCCAGGTTTTAAGACAGAACCATCATTATCCTCTCTATCCAGTCACCTCAACAAGTAGGTCTACCAATTGAAGCCAAGATTTTAATACAGGATCCTTTGGAGGGAAAGTTCAGATACAAATTGTGATACTTCCCAACTTATTTCATAAATGAATTCTTATTTGATTTATATGATTTCAATCATTTTATATGTCTCCAGAAATGCTTTATACTACAATATTTAGACTTCTTGAAGAAGAGTTTTTTATTATATTTTTTGTAAAAGACTATCTGTAGATACATAATAAAGTAGTGGTCTAGGATAAGAAGATAGTAACATCTTCTGAGTTGTGATTTCAGGATTGATTCCACCTGGTCCTGGAGCAGCAGTGTGGGGAGTAGTTTGCTAGGTGAATAGGTTGCCTGATAGGTTAGGGTGGGAGCTTCTAGGACTGAGGTTCACAGAGTTCAGAAGACAGGGGGCTGACATGACAGGAAGCTAGTGAGTCTCATAGTGGAAAGTCAGGACTGCAAATCTGGAGATAGGAAGAATATAAGACATTTGACCTAAGCTGGTATGAGAGCTGAGATAACAGACTGTGACTCCTCTTCCAAGACTGGAGGATTGTACTGATGAAGATCTGATGTTATTTTTTTTAGTATTTTTTTTAACGTTTATTATTTTAATTTTATGTGGATGCTTGTATGGTCTGCATGGAATTGCACCTCTATGATGCTATGCCTGAGAAAATAGAAGAGGGCATCAGATCCCCTGGAACTGGAGTTAGGGATATTTATTAGCAGCCATGTGGGTACTGAGATTTCAGCCCACCTGTTTTGCAAGAACAAGTGCTCCTAACCACTGAGCCATTTCTCTAGCCACTATTTATTTATTTATTTTTGGCTATTTTGAAACAAGGTCCTCCTGTAAACCTAGCTAGCCTGGAACTTGCTATGTAGACCAGGCTACCCCTACTCCCTAGTGCTGGGAATAAAGGTGAAAAGCCTTTATCTAATGCTAATTATCTATTTAATTTTCACACAATAATGTCCTTATCATTCCATCTCAAGTCTGGTAGATACATCTCACCTTTATGTTTCCATGATACTACATATTATGGTGCTAAATCTATCTTGAATAACCTTCTGTTTTCTACATCTATTTCATGGGACTAAAACCATTGACACCATTCACCTTAAAGTGGGACTTCGGGTGAAAAAATATAAATCATTTTTTTTTCCTAGAGTTTCAAGACTTCTATATTTTCTGAATTGGGGAGAGCGCAGACTTTCATTTGCATATTATAATCATGTAATTTTTATTTTTATTCTTTTTTGTGCTCCTCCAACTCCCTACATAGGCTGGACTAGCCTACATCTCACACAGATCCACCTGACTCTGCCACCCACTCCTGATTGCTAGGATTAAAGGCATGTGCTGCCTAGCCAAGCTTAAGCTAATCAATTTTTACACAAAATTGTTTTGTTTTGCTTTGCTTTGCTTTGTTCTTTTCCTGAAGTGGCACATCAAACTCTTGCAGCTGTTCAAATTTTTGACAAATGTTCACAATGGACTGGTGGGTCATTTAGGAGTCTCCTTTTAATCCAGGTATACAAATAGTAACAAATATTAAAGACTATAACAAGTAACTCTATGGGCACAGACACATATGCTTGGATAATATTTTGGTTGGGGAATTATAACTCTTTGACAAAGGGGTGCCAATAGCTTTCTATTTTTTTTTTTTTTTGAGACAGGGTTTCCCATTAGTTCTAGCTGTCCTGGAACTCACTATGTAAACCAGGCGTGCCTTGAACTCAAAGATCCGCCTGCTACTGCTTCCCAAGTGCTGGAATTAAAGGTGTGGACCTCCATGGCTTGCAATAGCTTTCTTTTTTTTAATTTTATTTTATGGGTTTTTTTTTGTTTTTGTTTTTGTTTTTTTTATTTTTGAGACAGGCTCTCCATGTAACCCCAGCTGTTCTGGAACTCACTCTGTAAACCAGGCTGGCCTTTAACTCACAAAGATCCACCTGCCTCTGCCTTTCAAGTGCTAGGATTAAAGGTGTGAGCCACCATGCCCAGCTGCAATAGCTTTCTAATGTGATCAATGGAGCATCCTGACATTAGGCATTAGGAGGCACCAAGACTACAGTGTCAGCCATGTGACATAACCCACCAGAGAGTGGGCCATAGATCAAATTGGGATTTTTGTTTTCTTTCCAGGTGTACATTCAACAGAATGACACTATTGGATATATGTGCTTTGGCATGTAAAAGTATAGCACAAGAAGTCTGTAGAAAAGCATCAGAGAATTTTCTTTCCAGTGGTTTGTATAGTGCTCTTTGATACCATGAAGATCAGCTGCTGATTTGTAGTACAGGGTCTCAGCGTATTTTTTTTTTCATGGTCTTCTCATGCTGTATATTCAGCAATAGAGTCTTACTGTTCCTTTCTTATATACATCCAAAGTTATAGGCTAATGACCTTTGTTTGGGAGTCTTTTAAAGCCTCCATGGCCAACAGCTCCTGGTTGGGCATCCCACAGCTGTCACTGAATCCTTTATCTACCAATGATTTTTATTTAACGGTAGGATAAAATTTTCATATTCCTTCCCCCTCTGTTTTTGTAATTGTAACTACAATTAGAACATCCTGTCTTGTTTCCCAGACCCCTAAATCCAGATTTATAGTTGTACACAAGGAAGGAGTTGTATCACATATCTATAAACAGGAACACAACTAAAGGGGTTTACCATACCCTTTCAGACTTTCTCCCTCTGGACTGCATATTGCTGATTCAAGAAAGAGAACCCAGCTTTTTCTGAGATACATTATATTGTTATGTGCAAAAAATATCAGACTTATAACTTGAATAATAGGGAGAAACATGGAGAACATTTGTGTCCATTTATTCTAATATCTGTAACTAGGATTTCAATACAAGTCAGGAATAGATTGAAAATTAACAACAATTCTCTGTCCCTAATTAGCATACATATATTACTATTTTCTATTATGGTGATAGCCATCCATTTTATTCTTACACAGGAGGCTTTTAGCTTATGCCAACATGTCCTGAGAGATGTACCCCTAGTTACAAAATATTCAATATTTATACCCATGTATAAATGGAACAGTTACTTTGAATATACTACTATGAAGTATAAACTTTGAAATGTCCTTGAAAGTCTTAGATGACCAAATCTCTCCAGATTTTCAAAGATGTTTTTCATGGGTTTGGCCAAAAGCCTGTCTGTTCATTCCAAAGATGTTTTTACTTAGTGGTAAAATGTCTTGCATATAAAACGTAAGTAAGGGGATGGAGAGATGGGTCAGCAGTTAAGAGCACTGATTGCTGTTGCAGAGGACCTTGGTTCCATTCCCAGCAGCCACCTGGCAGCTAAGAGCCATCATTAACTCCAGTGCCAGGGAAATCCGACACCTTCTTCTGACCTCCACAGCATTTTGTTGTAAACTCTCTTTTGTCCTGAGCAGGAACCAAGTGGCCTTGCTAGGGGGGAGGGGGGCACAACACCTGCCTGCAGTTGCTATGTGGAACTGGTCTCTCAGACAGAGACCAGCTGGCTACTTCCCATAGCCCAGCCCAAGTGATAATTTCAGCTTAGGATCTTAACCTGGACCTACAAGAGACGTGTTCCACTCTTGGCAGAGACTTCCCACCTGCCCAGAGCCAGGACAGGAATTTCACTCACAGCACCAGTTACCCAGGTTGGTGATCCACAAAGGAATCTCTTTCCAACCACTCTGGCCACCCGAACGAAATGCAGGCTTATTTTAGCCTGTAGTGTGCAATAATTAATAAAAATATTGGCCTGGAACTCTGTGATGATATTATTCTGGAATTGGATTTATTCCTTGCTACAGCCTGCTTTTATAAAATAAATGATATCACCTCCCAGAGCAAATCATAGACTCCCCAATTCCACGCCATTGCACATCTTGTTCCATCCAGCATCATGTAGCTAGGCCATGCTTCTTGTTCCTCCTTGGGGCGGAGCCAGACTCTTGGCCATGTGGTGCCATAAGGCATGCCAGATAGTTTGCAATTCAAGCTGGGTTTTCCCACAGAACTGCATGACACAGGCACCTACCTATAGGCAGACAGTACATTCATACACATACAAAAGCAAATAAATAAATAAATAATAAATACATAATAAATATTTAATAAATACATATTAATAAATTAATAAATGCTGAAATGAATATCTCCCCTGAGGAGAAATCCAACAGGTCCTGCTAGGCACCCCAGAGCTGGTACTTTACCAGTGGTTTTTATTTAACTATAGGGCAAGATTGCATCCTGTAGGAAGGGTGGCATATTCCTTTCCCTTAAATTTTTGTAATTGTCACTATATTCTGGGCACCCCATCTTTTTTCTAAGATGACTAAATTCTGATTTATAGTGTTCCTGACAGGAGGAGTTGTATCACAAAACAGGAGACAAGCTGATGGGATTTGTCACACCACTTCAGATTGTTTCCCTCTGGATTGCATACCACTGGTTCAAGGGGGTAGAACCCATATTTTCCTGAGCAAAATTATCTTTTTATATGGAAAATAAATGTCAGAATTATCACTTGTATAATACAGGGAAAACATGAAGAATGTTTGTGTCCATTTAATCTAATAGCTGTATCTGGGACTCCAGTACAAGTCAGGAGTGAGTTGAAAACTTGACAAGTCTGTATCACTGATCAGCTTAAACATATTTTCTATTTTGATGATAGCCATCCATTCCAATCTTATACAGAATGTTTTTAGTTAATGCCATCAAACTAAATAACATGTCCTGAGAGATTTGCCACTAGCTAGTTACTATAATCTATGATATGCTCAATATTTATAGCCATTTATGTATATGTTACAGTTATTTTTAATATACCAGTATAAAATAAAACTTTGAAATATCCTTGCTAGTCTTGGGGTAGGTTCTAGAGGACCAAATCTCTCCAGACATTCAGAGATGTTTTACATGGGTTTGGCAAAAAGCTGTATTCACTCCAAAGATGGTTTGCTTAGTGGTCAAATGTCTTACATATAGAACATAACTAAATGGCAAAATAAATAGTTCCCTGGGGCAAAAATAATCATTCCTTTGAATTAACTACTATGCTTGAGGATGATGAACTCTATTGTGATTCATCAATCTTAGTATGTACAACCCTTTATTTATTAGCAAACAAGTTACCAAAATCCTTGCCTCAAGTTTCAAAGGAGTATAACCAGTAGGTAGGAAGAGGCCATATGTGGTCAGTAGAGCACTTAAATGATACTACATCTTTGTGATTCCATTATTTGGTTTATCATTTTGCTCAGTTCAGATGTTTCTCTGTCTATTCTTTGTCCAATTGACCTGTCTAATGGACAGAGTGGGGTATTAATGTCTCCTACTAGTAGTGTGCTGGAATCAATCTGTGCCTTAAAGTCCTGTAAAATTGTGTTTATAAAGTTTGATGCACCTGAATTTGGTGTGTATAAATTAAGGATTGTGATATCTTCTTGATTAATTGTGTTTTGATAAGAATGAAATGACCCTTTTTATCTCTTCTGATTAGTTTTAGTTTGCAGTCTATTTTATCTGATAGTAGAATAGTGACTCCTGCTTGTTTCTTAGTGTCATTTGCTTGTATTACATTTTTCCGTACTTTCACCTTGAGATAATGCCTGTCTTTAAAGGATAGATATATTATTCACAGACAACAAAAAGATTGGTTTAATTTCTTAATCCATTCTATCAGTCTATGTCTCTTGATTGGAGAATTCAGCCCATTCATATTTAGAGTCATTATTGAGAGAATCGTATTACTTCCAATCATTTGATTTCTGGTGCATTATTGCCCTAGGTTTTTATTTCCAGTATACTAGTATCATTTATTTTCTGGTTGGTTATACTCATCCTTACCCTCAGCTCTTATATTGCTTCAAATACTCACTAAAAGGATGGTGTTCCTGACAAGAATTCTTTCAACTTATTTATGCCATGGAACACTTTCTTCTCTCCTTCAATTATAATAGACATTTTTGCTGGATAAAGTATTCTGGGTTGACATCTATAGTTATTTAGAACTGGGGATACTTTAGACCAAGCTCTTCTGGCTTTCATTGTTTGCAATGGAAAATCAGCTGTAATTCTGATAGATTTTTTTCCCTTATAAGTGACTTGTTCTTTTGCTACCCCCAGTACCTTCTCTTTGCTTTGAACATATAGTGGTTTTACTAGATATGGTGTGGTGGATTTCTTTTCTGGTTCTGTCTACTTGGTGTTCTGTATGCTTCTTGCATTTGTATAGGTATCTCTTTGTTTAATTTGTGAAAGTTTTCCTCTACAATTATCCTGTGAATCTTCTTAATCTTCTATCCATATGATTTGTAAGTTTGATCTTTTCATAGTGTCCTACAGTTTCTAATTATTCCATTCTTGTTTTTTTTTTAAATTTTCATAATCTTTATTTGATCAATCCAGTCCAGATCTTTATTGTCTTCTAGTCATGATATTCTATTTTCTACTTTATCCATTCTGTTATTGACACTTTCTCCCATACTTTCCAAGTGTTTTGTGGATTGTTGCATTACTTTTTTCAATTCAACATGAATTTTCTTCAAAATTTCTATATTTTTTTAAAATTTCTGCAGTTTTTCATTGTCCTCTTTTAATTTATCCTCATCTTCTTTTAGGTCCCTGACTTCTTTGTTTATATGCTCTTTAAATTCCTTCAACTGCTTAATTTATCTAATCATATTTATAATTGTTCTTTTAAGATCTATGTATCCTGAGTTGTATCTAAGGAGTCTTCACAATAGGATTCTTCTAGAAGCCTATTAGTATTTCGTCGACGTCTATTTGAGTTTTTTAATATTATTGTTTTTTCACTGAGCTTTAGGCATTTGTGTTGTTTTTTGTTGGTTGTGTTTCTATGTGAAGCTTAGCTGTTTGTTGAGATTAAGACTGATTTTGGTTATATTCTACAGGTGTTTTGTTGACTTTTTAATTGGTGTATAGGTATGGATAGTTTAGGCTAAAAAAATCTCACCTTGTTTCTATTACTGGACAAACCGTCACCCCTCAACCAACCAGTAAATAGCTCGACCAATGCTCTGCAACATCCAAGCTTTTGAGAAAACTCCCATGCCTGCAGAACTGACACCCGGAGGGCCCCAGGTGCTCCTGGTCCTGTAGGATGGAAGGTCACAACATCTTTACTACTGTGCAGCCAGAGGCCCTCACACCAATGTGGGGTGAGCCCCAGTCACCACCTTGTAAGATGTACTCACAGAACCATTGCTTGCCACTCCTGGTCTGACCACTGTTCCCCCAGGGCCTGCAGTAAAGACTGTACTTGGGTCCAGAGGGATAGAGGTTCATCCACCTAGGGTTATCCATGCTGTCTCCCTATGCCCTCAGTCCATGTCATCGAATTGCAGTGAGGAAGGATCCAAGTGCTCTAGGACCACATCTGGTGCTTCCCAGCGCTCTTGGGGGCACCTCTGTCCCCCTCCCCCAACTTTGCCTTAGCTGCTCAGAACACACCTGCTGACCTGGGGCTGCCATCTTGATCCATAAATTTTATTCCTGGTTAGATGAATCTATTACTTTCAGCCTGAAGAAAGGAGGACTATCAGTGCCACCTGTGACAGAGAATACTGCTAACCACAATACAAAAAGTAAAAGGAGAGGAGAAGAATCCAGGGACAAGATCTACCCAAGACTATGTATTCAAGAATGCTATTTTTTCAAGCACATTCACTTTATAATAGGTTATTCAGGATTGAACTCATCAATATATTGATCTGTTTATATGTTATTTTTCTGTTTCATGACTCAATTACCTCTTAATAGCACCACCATCTAGGGACTAAGCTCTCAAGACAGGAATCTTTTGAAAATACTACACATCAAAGCCATATCAAGTATGGCAACATTGTTCGATGAGCCATTTCTGTCCAGTCTTGTACAGTTATTGCACAAAAGAAAAGAGAGTCCATATTTTATTGCATTTATTTTTCAGTCTACGCACTTATATCAGAATAAATCAATAATACTATTTCTCCACCTTGAAAATATCTGCATTATAATTTTACTTGAATTTAGTTCTTCATATTTAATGTAGTTTCAAAAATCCTGTATCATACAGGTTCTTCAAATTCTATGGTGAATGTGTAGAAAAAGTCATGCTTTTTTTGCTATTTCATGTTTTCCCATATAAACTATTGTGTTTACTATTTCTGCTTTTAAAATCCTAAGCATAGTAATGTCTCCTCCCTTCCTCTCTCCCTCCCTCCCTCTCTCCCTCCTTCTCTCCTTCCTTCCTTCCTTCCTTCCTTCCTTGTTTCTCTATTTTTGGTGTTTTTGAGACAATATATATA
>VZQC01015217.1:210963-248115 GCA_009823505.1 Rhizomys pruinosus | reverse complement strand
AAGATACATGTGCCTCCATGTTTATTGCAGCTCCCTACACAATAGCAAAGAGCTGGAACCAACACAAATGCCCCTCAACTGAGGAGTAGATGACAAAAATGTGGCACATCTACAGAATGAAGTACTATTCAGCAGCAAAGAAAGATGACATCATGAATTTTGCAGGTAAATGGATGAAACTCAAAGTCATTCTGCTAAGTGAAATAACACAGTCCCAGAAATACAAGCAGTGAATGGTATCCCTCATTTGTGGATGCTAACACCAAATCCCCAGTTGAAATTTGGAATAACAAACATTATTGTTATATTTCTTTTTAACTGAATGCAACTATGTTGTTATAATATGAATCTCTTAGTGGACTTTAGAATCAGCCCAACACTTATTTTCAGACTGTAATTATTTGAAGGTACATATTCATATTTTAGAGTAATATAAAAATCAAAGGAGGAAAATGTGAATTCCTAAAAATAAAAAAAAAATGTCTGAGAAAAAGATGCAGGACATTTATGCCAGAATGCATGATGTGGGGTGGGATGGGGAGAAGGGAAGGGGAATACATCTAAATTGAACTGAAAATGATGTCTGAAATACACAAAACATCAATAAAAGCATTATATTAAAAAAAGAAAGAAGACATCATGAAGCTTGCAGCTAAATGAATGCAATTTGAATTCATCGTGCTAAGTGAAGTCACACAGTCAAAGAAAACCAAACAATGTATTTTGTCTCTTATGTGTGGATCCTAGCACAAAATCCTCATATATTCTGCTATTTTGATATGTGTGTAGAGTGTATATATGCATATTTTGGAGTAATATAAAGTTAAAGGGAAGAACAACAACAAAAGACTTGTTCAAAGATCTGACAAGAACAGTAAACTCCTACATCTTTTTCATGTAGATGTTAAAAAAGAGTAAGAAAAAGATGCAAGAGAGGACTTACCATGTATGACAAAATGCATGAGCTCTGGTGGGGATGGGAGCATGGATGGGAAATGGGTCTAAATTTGATTGGGAAATGTATGAAATTCACAAAAGCTCACTAATTTTTTTAAAGTCCTGCATATCCACAAATAGATAGAAAAAAATAAAATAAATTATTCTCAGTTTTTATTGATGTGAGAAAATTACCTTATTATTAACAGTACTATTTTTAAATCATGATTATGTTGATATTTATAAAAATTATAATTTTATAGGACAGATGTGGTGGTTCATGCCTTTAATCCCAGCACTCAGGAGACAGATTCAAGCAGATCTCTGTGAGTTCAAGGCCAGCCTGGTCTACAGAAGGAGTTACAGGCCAACTAAAGCTACAGGGAGACCTTGTCTCAAAAAGACAAAAAAAATTAATAGTGAGAAGTTAAAGTTTAGCAATAATATAAGTCATAATGTATAAACACATTATTTAACTTCTCTGAGATTCCTCTCTGCTTGCTTTTCTGCTTTTTTTTTTTTTCATTTTTGAGACAGTGTCTCTCTGTAATCCTAGGTGGCCTAGAATTCCCTATGTAAAACAGAGTGTCCCTGAACTTAATAAATATTCTAATAACTCTGCCTTCTATCTCCTAGCATTTTGAATAGTTTTTAAGATGTTTCTCCACCATCTCTAATTCCTCCTCTGTGAAGTCTCTATTCAGTTCTTTGCTCTATTTTTGAGTGATTCATTTGTTTTCTTTCTTCTTTGTGTTTTGAGTAGCTCCTATACTCTGGAAATTAATGCTTTGTAAGATGTATCTACAGTGAAGGTTTCCTCCCACTCTGTGGGTTTTCTCTTCACTTCCTTTATTGTTTCATTCGATGTACAGAAGCTTTTGAGTTTAATGAGGTCCCATTTGTCAATTGTCGATATTATTTCTTGTGCAGCTGCTGTCTGATTTAGGAAGTCTTTTCCTATGTCTTGTAGTCTGCTGCCAAGTTTCTCTTCTATCACCTCCAGAGTTTGGGGTTTCACGTTGAGGTATTTGATCCATGTGGAATTGACTTTTGTACAGGGTGAGAGGTAGGGGTTTAATTTCTTTCTTCTACAGGTGGTGATCCAGTTTTGCCAACACCACTTGTTGAAGATGCTGTCTTTCCTCCAATGTGTCTTCTTGGCCTCCTTATCAAATATGAGATGGCTGAAATTGTATGTGCTCAGGTTTGGATCTTCAGTTTTGTTCCATTGGTCAACAGGTCTGTTTTTGTGCCAGTACCAAGCTGTTTTTATGACTATAGCCCTGTAGTATAGTTTGAAATCTGGTATAGAGATCCCGACTGCCTGTCATATGACCATACCCTGTGGTTAATATGTTGAATGTCGTAGATGCGATTCCCCCTTTGATGATTGTTCGCTTTGAGCCAAGGGGCTCTGCTGATCGTGCGGGGTCTTTGTTTTTTTCCAAAAATTGAGGATTTCCCCAAATGTAAGAAGGTCTTGGGGAAGGTTGATTGGGTGCATAAATCGTACAGTGAGTTTGGGTAGATGGACATTTTACATATATTTTAATTCCCAATGCTATAGCAGGGGAGGTTTACCATCTTCTGAGTCTTCCTTTCTAATTCCCTCTTTCAGGGTTTAAATTTTTTTGGTAGAATCCTTGGTGTATTTGGTTAGTTTGTTTCTAAGGTATTTTTGGTTTGTGGGCTATTGTGAGTGGGAGGTCTCCTTTGTCCCTTCTCAGTGCAATGTTGTTGCGGTAAATGAAAGTGCTACTGGTTTCTAGAGTTATTTGACCTGCCACTTTACGAAACTCTTAATCATGTTCACGAGTTTCTTCTGTAGTTCACATCTGTGGTGGTTTAATGATGTGTCCCTCCAGAGGCTTTAAGTAAAATTTCAACATTTCTCCAGTGTGTCACCCTGTTTTGGAGGTCTTCAGAAGGTGGTCGCCTGCTAGAGAAGTACGTTTATTGGGGGCAGGCTTGTGAGTTTAACCAAGACTCTGCTACAGTGCTCTCTTTCGTCTGCTTCCTGGCTCTTGCAAAAATGACCCTTCGGCTGCTGGCTCCGCCACCATGCCCCATCACCGCACACTCGCCACCGGCTAATTCCCTGAGAACCATCAATAGTAAGCCAAATATAACCTCTTCTTTATAAGTCCTTGTCATGGTGGTTTTTATACAGCAACAGCAAAAGTGACCTACATTAATACAAGTGATCCTAGGTAAACAATCAATATTCAGCACAAAGGATAGCTTGACTTCCTCTTTCCAAGTAGAACTCTCTTAATTTCCCTTTCTTGCCTATGCCCTAGCAAGTGTTTCAGCCTATATGAAGAGGTGGACAGGGGGCAGCCTTGCCCAGGTCCTACCCTAAGGGGAATGCTTCTGTCGTTTCCCCCAGCTAGGATCGATATATTGGCTGTGGGGGTTCCTTCACTGCATGGATTGATTACAATTGAGGAATTGAACCCTCCAGTCCATTCCCTCTAGAACTTTAAACATAACAGGTATGCTGGATTTTGGTCAAAGCTTCTTCTCGCATCAATTGCAGATGAGGCGTGGTTTTATCTTTTTTTGTCTTCATTTATGTTTGATGATATTTATTGGATTTCATATGTTGAACAATCCCGCATCTCTTAGAATGCCAACTTGGTCAAGATGAGGAGTCTCCTTGAATTGATCTGTAAGTGATTTGCCAGTATATGTGTTAGAAGTTGGCAACCTGTGTCGTAGGGAGATTGGCTAATCTCTCTTGTTTATGTTTTGCTTACCTGTTTTTGGTAATAGATGAGCTAGTTCATAGAGGAATCTGGGAGAATTCCTCTGTTTGTGAATCCCTCTCCTTGATAGTATAGCTGTAAGTTTTTTTATATTTATATGAATGTCTGCCATGGAACATCTTGGCGACGGAAAATTTTTTTGTTTGGAAGGCTGACTTATTACATCTTCAACATTCCATTGTATTTTTTTGGTCTATTTAGGCTTCAATCTCTTCTTTTGTTGACTTGGTGATTCCTGAATTTCTGATTTCATCACCATTGTCTGTCTTGGTTTTTCAAACTTAAAAAAGGTTTTTTGAGTATTCTGTAATGATTATCTGATCTTTCATCTGTCTGTTGTGATAATTTCCCCTTTCATCACAGAGTCTATTTATTGAGATGTGTCCTTCTTTTTGGTTAACTGGCTAGAGGTCTAGTCTATCTTGTTTATTCCTCAAAAGACCACATTGTTTGGATGCATTCTATTTTTATTATTTTTTTTTGTATTGGTTTTCGTTTTCTATTTTCATTGATCTCTGCTTCTGATTTGTTATTCTTCTTGGTCGTGCAGTTTAGGGTCATTTGTTGTTGCTCCTCAGTATTTTTTAGCTCAGATTAATCATTCACTTGCGCTTTTTTTTTTTTTGTTGGTTTGTTTGTTTGTTTGTTTAATAAGGCACTAGGCCTATAAATTACCCTCTTAGGCGCTTTAAAGTGTCCCATAGGTTAGTACTGTGTTAGGTTACAGTGTCTTCAGATTCCAGTAATCGTTTTATTTCTTGCCTTATCACTTCTTGACCTTCTTATCAGGAGATGGTTGTTTATCTCATGTGTTCTGAGGTGTAGGTTTATCCTGTGTGATATTGATTTGCTACACTGTGGTGCTGATAGAATGGTAGGAGATTATTTCAATCTTTTTGTATTTGTGATAGTTTTTCCCTATGTGTCCCAGTTATATGTCTATTTGGAGAATGTGCCTGGGTGCTGAGTAGAAACGTAATTCTCTCGTGTTGGGTGCTATCGCATAGATGTTCGACGGTCCATTTGGTTAAATGATCATTTAGTTCAGATTCCTCTCGTGTTAACCTTTGTCCTTTGATCTGTCAGAGGACTGTAATGGGGTATGAAGCCCCTAATATTATTATTGGTTAATCTGGGCCTTGAAGATCCTGAGGAATTGCTTAAAAGTTTGTGCACGGGTTTGGTGTTTATCTCAATTATGAGTCTCATCATCATTCTCCTTAATAAGATGTATTGCCCCATCTTTAGTCTCTTCTATATCTGTATGTGTTTAAGTCTATTTCTCCTGTATTAGAAATGACAATACTATGCCTTTCTTTTGGTACCATTTTGCTGGAAATTTTTTCCCATCGCCTTACCTTAAGCTTGGTGCATATCCTTGAAATTGAGATGGTTTTTTTAGACCAGAATAGAGATGGTTTTGTTCTTCATAACTCCATCTCCCATCTATTGTTTTATTGTGGATTAGTTCTCATTAATTAATTAAGGTTATGTTGAAAAAGTGCATGTTGCTTCCTCTTCACTTATTATCCATTGCTTCTACCTCTGATTTGCTCCCTACGGTTAGTTTATAGATAGTTTTCCTAGGTGTTGAGGATTGGTTGTTCCTCTCTATCATGCCTTGTTGAAATTGCTTCAGTATTATGAAAGTTGATTTCCAGACATGTATTCTATCATCCTTTGTTATAGTCATAAGCAGTTTTTCTCTCTCCTTCAACTAAGTTGGGCATTTGCTGGTATGATTCTGGTGGCATCCATAGCCTTAACACGGAGACTTTGTGCTCAGG
The DNA here is from genome assembly GCA_009823505.1 of Rhizomys pruinosus. NCBI lineage: Eukaryota > Metazoa > Chordata > Mammalia > Rodentia > Spalacidae > Rhizomys > Rhizomys pruinosus. Next base: position 242,624 of record VZQC01015217.1, on the reverse strand, counting down.
TCTCTTTCTTCCTTTCGATGGTTCGGCACCGAGATTCAGTTTAATCTGAGGGTTTCACTGTGTTGTGACTTGTTTTCTTTGTAGCCCTTCAAATTTTAAGCTTGTTTTGGGCATGCTAGCATTTTAACTTATGTGGGCGTGGGGAGTCTTTTCTGTATCTTGCTATTTTGAGTCTATGTGCTTCTGTATGATGGGTTTTGTTCTATTTTTAGTTAGGGGAATTTTCATCTATTAGTCTTGAAGATCTCAGATATTATTCTCTTAGATCCTCTCCTTGCCTGCATTCTATAGCGAGGTTTGATCTTCATAGCATCCCCATATTTCTGGTGTGTTCCACTTTTGTGTATTTTTAATTTTCATATCTTTGTGAGCTTGTAATGCTCTGTCTTATCTCAAGATGATATCTTGTTTCGTTTTCCTCATTCTACTCTCTGAGGCTTGTCCTTTTCCTTTTCTTCTTGATTGGAGTGGGTGTCTAATCTTTTATTGCATCCATGTTTCTTTAGTAGTTGCATCTTCCTTTGAGTTCTCAATCTCTTCTTTTGGTGCTCCTTACGTACTTTTTTGGTGTTTGGCTTCCTTCTTCATAGTGTTTCTACTCTTTTTGGAGTTGATTTTTTTTCTCTCCCCCGTCTTGTGTATTTTCAATTTGTTCTTTAAGCTCTTCTGAAGTTTGTACTGTACTCTCTAGGTCTTTTTTGAGTTTTTCATTCTCTCTCCCTCAGTTCCTGAATCTATCGTTCTTTAATTTCCTGCGCAAGGTCCGAATTATTCCTCTAAAGAACTATTTTTTCTGGTCATCTCCTCCAAGGGGATCCTGTTGAGATATCTCCTACAGGTTGGTACGACCCTAGTCGGGATTGCCTGTCTTCCATGTTTCCCCTTCACGTGTCTTCGTGCATGTGTTTACATTTTGTGGTTCAAATCACAAATGCCTTTTCACTATGTTAGCAGATGGGTGTTTGCTTGCCTCCTTCTTATGCTTTTTTTTTTTTTTTCTTTCCTCCTTCTTGTTTATGGAGTATTGACTTGTCTAGGTTTCAGGCTGCCTGAGTGACTTCTGTGTTCTATGCCTCACTCTCCTAGGATTAAATGTTTGCACACAAAACCCAGCAAGATTTGTTGCTCGTATTTTAGTATTTTCTGTGTTCTTCATAATAATTACCACATTTTCTAAATTTTCTCAAAACTTATAACTTCTGTCGAAGACCTGGTGTAACTTCTTTTTTTAAATTTTTTTTGTTAATTTTATTTATTTTCTGTATGTGTGTATGAATGTCAGTCTCTGCATGCAAACTGTGCACGTGTCTTGCAATGCTCTGCAGGTCATAAGAGGGCAGCGGATCCCCTGGAACTGGATTCTCCTAAATTGGAGTTTCAGAAGATGTCTAGGCTGCCATATGGGTGCTTGGGAATCAACCAGGGTCCTCAAGAGCGGTCAGTGCTCCCAACCACTAGGCCATCTTTCCAGGCCCCTGATGTAACTTCTTTAAAATTCGTATAATCAGTATCACTCTCGTTCTCTTTTTCTTCTCAAATTCTTTTTTCTATTCTTCATGTTTTGAACGAAAGACAAATCTTAAGCAAAATCATACTTCAACTCATTTGGTATAAACTAAATAATTATATGCTACTTAAATATATAACAGTCAGTGTTATAAAAGGCTGACATTGGTGTGATGGGGATAAAAGTGGAAACATGGTGGTCTTAAGTACCTAATATACTTCCTGATAATAATGTTTAAGATCTTAACACTTTATAGCTTGAAAATAAAATATAGTTCTTTATCTTTAAGACGCATGTGAGAAAATGTCAGTTTTCAACATTTAGTTCAAGTGTTGCTTTTAGGTTGTGCATTGGAATTAATTATTCTTCCGAATGTCATGAATCATTGAATGTATTTCCTTTTTATCTCTGCTTAGGATTCTATGTTTAGGAATTATCCTTAAGAAAATCAACATAACGTGGAAAGGACGATCTTGGTTCATGAATATAGAGCTTTCAATTCATGGTTGGTTGACATAGTTGCTTTAGCCTCTTGTGAGACAAAAAACTGTGATGGAGAACAGGTGGTAGAAAAGATGATTATTTGATGTGGCTTATAAGCAAAGCAAGAGATAAGAAAGTCCTATTATTTCAATATTAGCTTCAGTGCTACATACTGAGCCATCTTATCTTCTACATGCATCAAAAAAAAAAAGAAATATACACATGAAAAAAAAAAAGAGAGTGACAGAGAAAAAAATAAAAAGCGTTATTTTTATTTATGGTGTATTTCCACGCGTATGTAATGGATCATGTGTTCAAATGCCTCTAGAGTCATAAGGTCCAATAGCCTAGGACTGAAGCTATGAATGGTTGTTAGCCAGCAAATAAGTGCTAGGAAATAAACCCAGGTCCTCTACAAGAACTGCCAGTTCTCTTAACTGCTTAGTCATCTCTCTAGTCCCATAATTTCATATTCTTGTAGGACACTAAAATCAATGAGCCTAGATTCTATATGAGTAATAAAATGCACAGAAGGTATATATTACTAATATCAAATATGAAAAAGAAGACATTAAAAACAATTCACATGGATATTATAGGTACAATATGGATAATATTACAAGAATTAAATCATGTCATTTGCTGCAGAAAGTATGCAAATAGAAAGTAAAACATTAGGGGCTGGAGAGATGGCCTAGCGGTTAAGAGCACCGACTGCTCTTACAGAGGACCCGTGGTTCGATCCCCAGCACCCACATGGCGGCATGAGAGCCGTCTGAAACTCCAATTCCAGGGAACTCCAGCTCCAGGGACTCCAGAGCCTCTCTTCTGATCTCCGCGGCGTTGGCACCAACACGGGTGCACAGACTTGCATGCAGCCAGTACATTGGCATCAACATACAGAACTAAATAAAATTATAAAAAAAAGAAAGTAAAACATTAGCAAAATAAAGGCAGCTCACAAAAATATTTTGTGTGTACTAATTACGGACAAAGAAAACCAGTATATATGACACACAGCTTCCCACCAAAAAACACAAAACACACACACCACACACACACACATATCACACAAGGTGTGCTTAAAAATAGATGAATAGATAGAACACAAATTTTAGGTCACTGATAAATTTTAATACTATACTATAATATTGGATATATTTCTTTATACACTCTGCAAATCTTTATAAAGCATACCTCCTTTCTCCTAGGGCGTTGAGAGTCAGGTTTGTGATGATCCTATGCAAGCAGATACACCACACTTGGGAATAAGGCATCTGATGTCCATAGTCCGTCTTTTAGAGGACAGTCGTCTTTTGGAGGACAGTCGTCTTTTGGAGGACAGTCCATGCCACACTCCACCCATTCCTCTTTACATTAATTTGCACATCCTCTTCTCAAGAATCCTTGAGCAGGGAGGAGGTGACAGTGTAGAATGATCTTTCTCCATTGGTGGCAATACAAAGAACTGTCAAGCCTTTCATGTTTTCACGTGGCCATGTTGGCCCACTTCAGGAGACTTCTTCCTTCTATAAAAACACAAATAGAAAGAAGCAGAGAGAAAGAACATAATCACTGTAGGAGCCTGACCTATGGACTAAATGCAAATGCTTGTATGGACCTGAGCAGGCATATCACATTTCATTCTAAACAAAACAGCTAACGACCTAGACTTCTTCCCCTTCACGGAAACCTGGCCCTGTCTTAGAGTACACCGTGTGTGCCTCCCTTAGGAGGACATAAACCCAATTGAAAATTTTCTGGTCATACAGTACTAGCAAGAATATCTTGCTTGACCTGTCAATAGTTCAGCAGGCAGGTTTTTACATGGAGAGCCCCTACATTTCTTTATCCTTGATAAAAACATCAGGGCTGCCTCAAGCTGCCTGGCCCGAATAGAGGAATAGAGGCCCTTTTGCCCCTGCAGCAACTGTTGTGGACTGGGTCAGGTAGGTCCTTGGTCTAACTCCTGGCTGCAGCAGGGCAAACAATTTCCACCTCACACATACCTTTTAACAGGAGATAAATGCACCCATTTAATCTTAGGGGGTGTCATTATCCACCTCCTGGGACAGTTTTAATCTTCTGTGACATGTTCTAACAGGTTTTAAAAGCTTTCCAGAAGTTCTTTAACACAGAATTTGCTTTTCACATTTTTTCTGTAGGAAATCTGGCTTGCTAAACATCTTGCTGCATTTGCCTTGAAAGAACAAAAGCAGTTCCATCCACTCAAGGTACAAATCAGGTCTCTTCTAGACAGGCTTTCCTTTCTGAAACAGAGGATAGTTTCCTCTTTAATGAACTGAAGTCCCATTAGTGGCTCTCCAAGACCTCCCTGAACAAGACTAGTGACCCACATTTGTTAGGAGGCATCCCACCTCTCCCCCTCCTCCCCCCAAAACCCCAAGAGACACCCTGAGACCAGATCCTCAAACTGACCTTGAAGAAAACAAAAAACTAGTTAATCTGGGCTAACTGTGTGGCCGTAAGCTCAAAAGAAATACAAACCAGAATAAATAATCCAGTAAGACCAGAGTAACTGTACTGCAGAAATAAAACTTGAGATTTTAGTAAATGACGACAAAAAAGAAAAACAAAAAAGAGAGCCACTGTGGTTTGGCCTGTCTTCAATTCTGTTAACTGGCAAGTGCAGCTACCCTGTGGCATGCCACCCATTTGGCACTCCTCAAGGACATGAGGCACAGCTTTTTAAACTTCTAAATGGACTGAAGACTCAGTCTCTCCAAGAATCCTCCAAACGTTCAATGCACAGATGGGACTACTGAGATATCCAGCTTGGACTAAACCACTAAAGGGGTTTTATACCCGCGTCAGAATAAGGATTGTCATTGTTGAACTACCTGGCTGCATCATGAAGGCAGTAAAGGGTATCAAGATAGGACACGTGTTCACTGGTTCTTCATGGGTGGTACCATGGGGAGGGAAAGACCCCATATTGTGGAGCAAAAGTGCAGATATAGAGTGTTTGGGATTGCCAAGGAGGAACTATGAGCACCTCCTTAAAGAAAACATGACATCTTTTAGGGAAAAATCCTCCAATTCAAGTGATATGTGTGTATGTATGTATGATGTATATGTTATGTATGATATTGATATATATAACATGTATATATAATTTATATATGTATACTGTAGCAATACAATGGAGAGAACCAACAAAAAAAACTGAAAGACAAAAAATAACCTCTGGAAAGACCAGAAAAGATGCAGGACATGTATGGACAGTAGTGCAGGGACTTGGGTGGGTGGGGACATGGAAAGGGAAGTGACTCTAGATCTGTATGACTTATGGAAAATAATAATATAAAAAAGAAAGAACAAATGTCTTCTAGCTCCATCCATTTGCCTGTAAATTTCATGATGTTGTCTTTCTTTACGCTGCATAGAATTCCATTGTGTACATGTACCACATTTCTTCTATCCATTCATCAGTTGAGGGGCATTTGGGTTGATTCCAGTTGAGCTGTGTGGGTTTGGGCACAACTGCTCGTAAATTGGTTTTACATGAAGGATGATTGTAATCCAGATTATCACCTTTTTTAAAAAAAATGAAAACAAAACAACAACAACAAAAAAAAAAAAAACAGAGAAAGATCCAGAAATTATATGGCAGAAAGCATGATCTGAGATGGTTAGGGTGGGGTGGGGGGAAGGAAGGGATATATGCCTGAACTGAATGGAAAATATGTATGAAAACACAAAACATCAAATAAAAAAGAAAAAAAAAGATTATATGGAGGAATCAGAAAAAAAAAGAAAGAACAAAAGATCAAAAGCGAACTCTTTCTCTGCTTTGAGTTTTTTATATCGTTCTTGTTGTTTCTACTCGTTAACCAGATATGCTTTACATGCTGTTTAATCAAATATCCTACCCCACATAAGGGACTCACACAACCAAGCTCCATACCAAGTTCAAGGTCCTTGCTCAATCAAGTTCTATCATAAATTGCTGGTGCATACAGTATTATCTAGTTCAAATAAATGGGGATCCTTTCTTAATGTGCTTATACCTAGTTCTGTCAGTAGTGTCTGTCCCTCTTCTATTGCTCCTCCAGCCCCTGATTATCCATGGGAACCTTCACTAAGATTACACAATATCTCTAATGGCTTGTTCAAGCCAGTTCATTCATAGATTGATTTCTGGGTACGGCTTCAGGTTATGCACTTATTGTCTCAAGGAGGGATGGGTGATTATATTGCTCAGCCTTAATGCTTCTCCAATACTAAAAATAATCATCTGCTCCTATCCCCAGCCTCACATGCCAGGTGTTGAGTGGCTCCTTCATTACTTATTTGTAAGTCTTCTCTAGTTCCAATAGCCCCAGTGCTTACTATTCCTATTTTCTTAGCGTTTTTTTTTTTTAATTTAATCCTATCAATAGTTGAACATGGATTTTTCTTTGTTTTTGATTAAGGTCTGAGGAAGAATCAGTTTGAATTGGGGATAGTTATCAGCTAGCACCCCTCAGGGCACCATGTGGATGGGATCAGGGGATTTCTCCCAAGAAGGAACAGACAACAACCAAGTGCCTCAGGTCCCAAGATGCTGGGGGTGGCAGTTGCATGGCATGAAATTGGGGCCCTGTGATTGCTCTTGGTGCTGACCTTCATTTGGCTTATAAAAGCAAGCTGTAGAGGCAATAATCAAATCTCCATTACCACCATTACAGAATTCCCAGCTGTCATTTTTTGCTGGCAATCAGACTGAAGCAGGCCTGCATTTTGTTCAGGTGGCCAGTGTACTGGACAGGCTCCCTTGCGGCCACCAATCTGGTAGCTGGTGTTGTGAAGTGAGTGGAGTCATAGGCTGAAAATAGGCCATCAGCCAATCAGCCTGAAGTTCCTGTCAGGGGTCAGTCTCTGGGCAGGTGGGAAATCACAGCAAAAGGGAAATGTTCTGTTGTCCCAGGCTAAGGACCTGAGTTGTAATACCTCATGTTTGATCCAAAAGTACACACTGACCTCTGCATACCAGAGAATCAGTCCCAACAGTGGCAGAAGGTGGTACTGTGCTCCTCTTTCCCTTAGCAGAGCCGCATTGTACCTGCTTATTAATAAATGAAGCTTCCATTTTCCATAATCATACCTAATTTCTCAATGAATCTAGATCACTCCCTTCCCCATCCCCCCACCCACCCATTCCNTCTGAAACTCCAATTCCAGGGGAACTCCAGCTCCAGGGGAATCCGAGACCTTCTTCTGATCTCCGCGGCGTTGCACAACACGGGTGCACAGACTTGCATGCAGCCAGTACATTCGCACACATACAGAACTAAATAAAATTAATAAAAAAAAAGAAAGTAAAACATTAAGCAAAATAAGGCAGCTCACAAAAAATTATTTGTGTGTACTAATTACGGACACAGAAAACCATTATATATAGACTACAGCTTCCCTACCTAAATTAAACACACACAAACACACACACACACACACACACAAACGCACGCAAGGTGTGCTTAAAGATAGATGAATAGATAGAACACAAATTTTAGGTCACTGATAAATTTTCATACTATACTATAATATTGGATATATTTCTTTATACACTCTGCAAATCTTTATAAAGCATACCTCCTTTCTCCTAGGGCATTGAGAGTCAGGTTTGTGATGATCCTATGCAAGCAGATACACCACACTTGGGAATAAGGCATCTGATGTCCATAGTCCGTCTTTTAGAGGACAGTCGTCTTTTGGAGGACAGTCGTCTTTTGGAGGACAGTGCATGCCACACTCCACCCATTCCTCTGTCTCTTACATTATTTTCACCATCCTCTTCTGCAAGAATCCTTGAGCACTGGAGGAGGTGACAGGTGTAGAATGATCTTTCTCCCATTGTGGCAATACAAAGAACTGTCAAGCCTTTCATGTTTTCAGTGGCCTGTTGGCCCACTTCAGGAGACTTCTTCCTTCTATAAAAACACAAATAGAAAGAAGCAGGAACATTTAAAGAAACATTAATCACTGTAGGAGCCTGACCTATGGACCTAAATGCAAATGCTTGTATGGTACCTGAGCAGGCATATCACATTCATCTAAACAAAACAGCTACGGGCACCTAGACTTCCTTCCCCTTCCACTGGAGAATGGCCTGGCTTAGAGTACCACACGTGTGTTCCTCCCTTAGGAGGACATAAACCCAATTGAAAATTTTCTGGTCATACAGTACTAGCAAGAATATCTTGCTTGACCTGTCAATAGTTCAGCAGGCAGGTTTTTACATGGAGAGCCCCTACATTTCTTTATCCTTGATAAAAACATCAGGGCTGCCTCAAGCTGCCTGGCCCTGAATAGAGGAATAGAGGCCCTCTTGCCCCTGCAGCAACTGTTGGTTCACTGGGTCAGGTAGGTCCTTGGTCTAACTCCTGGCTGCAGCAGGGCAAACAATTTCCACCTCACACATACCTTTTAACAGGAGATAAATGCACCCATTTAATCTTAGGGGGTGTCATTATCCACCTCTGGGACAGTTGTTATCTTCTGTGAACTGTTCTACAGGTTTTAAAGCTTTCCAGAAGTTCTTTAACACAGAATTTGGCTTTTCATCATTTTTTCTGTAGGAAATCTGGCTTGCTAAACATCTTGCTGCATTTGCCTTGAAAGAACAAAAGCAGTTCCATCCACTCAAGGACAAAATCAGGTCTTGCTAGACAGGCTTCCTTTTCTGAAGCATGAGGAGACTTTCCTCTTTATAGACTGAAGTCCCATTAGTGGCTCTCCAAGACCTCCCTGAACAGGAAGACTTGTGACCCACATTTGTAGGAGGCATTCCCACCCTCCTCTCCCCCCAAAAAACCCCAAGAGACCCCTGAGGACCAGATCCTCAACTGACCTTGAGAGAACAAAAATCTTAGTTAATCTGGGCTAACTGTGTGGCCGTAAGCATCCAAAAGGAAAATACAACCAGAAATAAATAATCAGTAAGACCAGAGAAACTGTACTGCAGACATAAAACTTGAGATTTTAGTAAAACGACAAAAAGAAAAACAAAAGAGAGAGCACTGTGGTTTGGCCTGTCTTCAATTCTTACTGGCAAGTGCAGCTACCCTGTGGCTGCCACCCCTTTTGGCACTCCTCAAGGACATGAGGCACAGCTTTTTAACCTTCTAATATGGACTGAAGACTCATGTCTCTCCAAGAATCCTCCAAACCTTCAATGCCAGATGGGGACTACTGAGATATCCAGCTTGTGGACTAAACAGCTAAGGGGATTTTAGCCTCGTCAGAATATAGATTGTCATTGTTGAACTACCTGGGCTGCATCATGAAGGCCAGTACAGGGGTATCAAGATAGGACACGTGTTTACTGGACTTCATTTGGGGGACCATGGGAGGGAAAGACCCCAATGTGGAGCAAAAGTGCAGGATTGATAGTTGTGTGGGATTGCCAAGGAGGAACTATAGAGCACCTCCTTAAAGAAAACATGACATCTTTTAGGGAAAAAATCCTCCAATTCAAGTGATATGTGTATGTATGTATGTATGTATGTATGTATGTATGTATATATTGATATATATAACTATGTATTATGTATATTATATATGTATATATACTGTAGCAATACAAGTTGGAGAGAACAACAAAATAACTGAAAGACAAAAAATAACCTCTGGAAAGACTCAGAAAAAGATGCAGGACATGTAGGACAGAGTGCAGGGACTTGGGTGGGCTGGGGACATGGAAAGGGAAGTGACTCTAGATCTGTATGACTTATGGAAAAAAGGTAATAATGATAAAAAAGAAAGAACAAGATGTCTTCTAGCTCCATCCATTTGCCTGTAAATTTCATGATGTTGTCTTTCTTTACCGCTGCATAGAATTCCATTGTGTACATGTACCACATTTTCTCTATCCATTCATCAGTTGAGGGGCATTTGGGTTGATTCCAGTTGAGCTGTGTGGGTTTGGGCACAACTGCTCGTAAATTGGTTTTACATGAAGGATGCTTGTAATCACAGATTATCACCTATTGTTAAAAAAAATGAAAACAAAACAACAACAACAACAAAAAAAAAAAACAGAGAAAGATGCAGAAAAGTTATGGCAGAATGCATGATCTGAGATGGGTAGGGTGGGGTGGGGGGAAGGGAAGGGGATATATGCCTGAACTGAATTGGAAAATGATGTATGAAACACACAAAACATCAATAAAAAAAAAGAAAAAAAAAAGATTATATTGGAGGAATAGAAAAAAAAAAGAAAGAACAAAAGAACAAAAGCAGAACTCTTTCTCTGCTTTGATTTTTTATATCTGTTCTAGTTTGTTCTACTCGTTAACAGACATGCTTTACATGCTGGTTTAATTCAAATATCCTACCCCACTAAGGGACTCAGCACAACCACCAAAGCTCCATACCAAGTTCAAGGTCCTTGCTCAATCAAGTTCTATCATAAATTGCTGGTGCATACAGTATTATCTAGTTCAAATAAATGGGGATCCTTTCTTAATGTGCTTATACCTAGTTCTGTCAGTAGTGTCTGTCCCTCTTATATTGTCCTCCAGCCCCTGATATCCATGGGAACCTTCACTAGAGATTACACAATATCTCTAATGGCTTGTTCAAGCCAGTTCATCATAGATTGATTTTCTGGGTACGGCTTCAGGTTATGCACTCTATGTCTCAAGGAGGGATGGGTGATTATATTGCTCAGCCTTAATGCTTCTCCAATACTTAAAATAATCATCTGCTCCCATATCCCACAGCCTCACATGCCAGGTGTTGAGTGGCTCCTTCATTACTTATTTGTAAGTCTTCTCTAGTTCCAATAGCCCCAGTGCTTACTATTCCCTGATTTTCTTAGCTGTTTTTTTTTTTTTAATTAATGCCTCCATCAGAATGTTGAAACATGGATTTTTCCTTTGTTTGTATTAAGGTCTGTAGGAAGAATCAGTTTGAATTGGGGGATAGTTATCAGCTAGCACCCCTCAGGGCACCATGTGGATGGGAGTCAGGGGATTTCTCCCCAAGAAGGAACAGACAACAGACCACGTGCCTCAGGTCCAAGATGCTGGGTGGGGTGGCAGTGTGCAGTGGCATGAAATTGGGGCCCTGTGATTGGCTCTGGGTGCTGACCTCATTTGGCTTATAAAAGCAGGCTGTAGGAGGCAATAAATCAAATTCTCCATTACCACCATTACAGAATTCCCAGCTGTCATTTTTTGCTGGCATACAGGCTGAAGCAGGCCTGCATTTTGTTCAGGTGGCCAGTGTACTGGACAGGGGTCCTCGGGCCACCAATCTGGATAGCTGGTGTGGTGAAGTGAGTTGGGAATGGACATAGGCTGAAAATAGGCCATCAGCCATCAGCCTGAATTCCTGTTCAGGGGCTTCAGTCTCTGGGCAGGTGGGAAATCACAGCCAAAAGAGTGGGAAATGTTCTGTTGTCCCAGGCTAAGGACCTGAGTTGGAAGTACCTCTCATGTTAGATCACAAAAGTAACCAACTGACCTCTGCATCCAGAGATCAGTTCCCAACAGTGGCAGAAGGTGGGTACTGTGCTCCTCTTTCCCTTAGCAGAGCCGCATTGTACCTGCTTATTATAAATGAAGCTTCCATTTTTCCATAAGTCATACATAATTTCTCAATGGAATCTAGAGTCACTTCCCTTTCCATGCCCCCCACCCCACCCCAATTCCTGTATTCTGCCATACATGCCCTGCATCATCTTTTCTGAGTCTTTCCAGAAGATTTTTGTTTGTTTGTTTGTTTGTTTGTTTGTGCTCTTTTTTGTCAAACCCAAGATGCATCTTTATCTTTTTCTAGGTCACTCCCTTCTTCACTATCTGCCTTCTCCCATGGGTTCCAGGTTTGGGGGTCCCAGGATGAGCCTTGTATTATCAATCTAATCTGGGCTCTTTTCCACTTCTGGTCCACTAGCTTTAAAAACAGAAGGTTAACACCTCTATCTCTTTTTCTCTTTTATGGAATTTACTGGAAGGTCAGAGACCAACACTAAGTAGGCTAGACTCTATTTCCTCATTTACACCTTTAGTCACCCTCTGGATTAGTTCCTCCACCTGGAAGGAAGATCTTCTGTTACCCAAAGCAGTGGCCAGACTGCCTCTGCAGCTAAGATTGCTGAAGCTTCTGCCCTTGGTGTGCTAATCCAAGGGCTTCCAAAATTTGCTCTCATTCTTCTGCTGTCCTCAAAGCATCACCATACCACGTGGTGGCCCCCACCATTCAAGAAGGCATGCCACTCTACATCAACAAGAAGAGGACGACCATCCCAGGATTTCCCCAACTGAAATCTGCTTAGGTTGCCTCTCCCTAGTTCCACATCTCACCATCCACTGCACATCGCCCCCCCTTCCCACTACCTGCACCAGGCTGATAGTGATGGTTCACTATGTCAAAATTTACCCTGCCCAAACTCTTCCCTCACTAAGCTTCCCTTTGGTTGCTTGTCTCCTTCCCCATATCAGGGGAAAAACCATTGCTCTTCCCAAACTCATCCTGGGTTTTGTCTATCCCGTGGACTATGCCAATTGCTGCTAAAATTCTTTCTGGGAAAGTGCAAGTGACATCTATCCCAATCTTCCCTTGGTCAGTAATCACAAAGCAGGGTTCAAATCCTCCAAACTACAGATTTGAAAATCATATTGAATTTATTGGGCTTACTAATGGAGAAGTGGGTGAGGGGTTACAGAAGTAAGGTGCCTCCACTACTAAGGCCATACAGCAAACTCTACATCCCATCCCACAAAATGGTATGAGTGTCCATATCTCTCTGGCTTCCTCTGCTTATACTCGTAGTCCTTTCTACTTTTGCCACTAGTGCTAAATGACTTCAGGGGAGATGTGGCTCATGTTCTCTCTCCCTCCTTTCTGTGGCATCAGTAGTCAAATTTGAGATGACCCTATGCAAACAGGTGCAACCAAGCTTACAAGAAGGCATCTGATGCCTATGGTCAGTCTTTGGAAGGTAGTCCATGCTTCAGCTTGTATCATCTAACTCACTACTTCAGCTCCAATAGAAAACAAGTTTATGTTTAATCTCTCCCGCTTCTACTGTTTTGCTTAAGCTTGAAACCTAGATATGATTAATTTGTTCCAATGTATAAATAAAAGAATATTGATTACAAAGAAAGTTTTCCAATTCAAAAATGGCTATCAATACTTTTTGTTTATAATTCAAGTTTTACGCTGAGTTTTATAATTTTCTACTTGAGTACATATTTACATTATTTCTGTTAGAGTCATATTGAGGGGAGGCCTGACACAAAAGTACACAGGACTCTGATAAAGGTGACTTGGGTGTACTTTGGCCATGGGACTGGGTATGGGACAGGCCTGCCTGGCTCAGGAGCTGGATAACTAGAGTTAAAACAGTGCTGAAGTGGCAGTTTAAACCCAGGCATATAAGAAAATGAGCATACAAGGAAGGGGGGCATGGAAGAGAGGGATAGTGTGTAGGTGGGCCTGTGTCTAGAATCAGAAAGAGCATCTCCCGAGAAATATTTTTATGTAAGAATATGCATTCCTGCCTGGCGCCGTGGCACACTCTTTTAATTCTAGCACTTGGGAGGCAGAAGCAGGTGGATCTTTGTGTGTTCAAGCCCAGCCTAGTCTACAGAGTGAATTCCAGGACAGTTGGGGCTACAGGGAGACCCTGTCTCTAAAAGACCCCTCCCAAAATAAAAAAGAATATACATTCCTATGAATGTATTTCCTTTATCTCAGACTCTTGAGGAAATGATACAAATTTGCTATTTATTTGAATATTTATGCTTTTTGAAAAGCCGCTAATGTGGAACAGAATTATGAAATGAGCTTGCATGCCAGACACACTTTATATTTTTGCACTATGGAGGGAGAGGCTAGCCTCTGGCAACACATTTTAGGGGAACTTGGAGTTCATATCAAGTTTCAGGCCAGTGAGGGTTAAGTTGTGGGAACCTGCCTCATTAAATAAATGCATAAATAATTCGAAGAAATGGAATTGTAACAGCATTGGGTAGAGGTTATCTGAGGTTCAGGATTCCACCACTTGATCTACCAGAAGGAGAAACAGCACATCACAATTTTTTTTTATCCCTGCAGTCCAGGTATTTAGCTTCCCTAAAACTTTACATATCGTATTAAAAAAAATAGAATTCCAATACCTTTTTCATTAAGTTAATTTATATTGAGAGCATTGCATACATTTCTTAATCAAATTTAGACTCCTTCCTCCATACATGCCCACCCCTCTTGTCCCCCATTCCCCCACCAGAGCTCCTGGATTCTTCCATACATGTTAAGTACTATCTTGCATCTTTTTCTCAGTCTTTTATGAACTCTTCCGTGAAGTTTACTGTTTTGGTCAGTTCTTTGAACGGGTTTTTATCTCTCTTTTTTTGTTCCCATTAATTTTATATTATTCTAAAACATGCATACATATACTCCACACATAAATCAAAATTACAAAGTCTGAAAATAAACTATAGGTTAATTCCAAAACACATTTAGGAATTCGCATTTTTTTACAGTAAAGTTGCATGCAAGTAAAAAGAAGTATAACTTGGGGCTGGAGAAATGGCCTAACTGTTAAGAGCGCCGACCGCTCTTACAGAGGACCCAGGTTTGATCCCCAGCACCCACATGGTGGCTGAGAACCGTCTAAAACTCCAATTCCAGGAGAACTCCAGTTCCAAGGGAATCAGAGACCTTCTTCTGACCTCCGCAGCATTGCATGACTCAGGTGCACAAACCTGCATGCAGACAGTACATTCATACACATACAGAAATAAATTTAAAAAAATTTTTTAAAGTATAACTTTACATTCTTTTTTTTTCGAATATGAATACATATCTTCCACCCATATATGGTAATTACAAGTTGTAAATATAAGTAGTAGGTCAATTCTAGAGCCCATTAAGAGATTCACATTATAATAGCATAGTTGCTTTCAGATACAATGAAACATAATAATAAAGTTGCTCAGTTTGCCTGCCAACTGGGGATTTGCTGTTAGCATCCACAAATAAGGGAAACCATTCACCTTTTTTTCTTTTTTCTTCTGGGGTTGTGTTACTTCACTTAGCATAATGGCTTAGAGTTCCATCCATTTACCTGCAAAGTTCATGATGTCATCTTTATTTACCTTTTGCATAGAACTCCATTGTGTAGATGTACCACATTTTTGTTATCCAGTCATCAGTTGAGGGGCATTTGGGTTGGTTCAAGCTCTTTGCTATTGTGAAGAGAACTGAAATAAACATAGCTGTGCATGTATCTTTGTAGTAGGATGTGTCTTATGGGTATATACCCAAGAGTGGTATGGCTGGGTCAGGTGGTATGCTCATTTTGAGTCTTTTAAGGATTGTCTACACTGCTTTTCACAGTGGTTGTATGAGTTTACATTCCCAGCAGTGGATGAGTGTTCTCCTTTAACCACAACTTCTCTAGCATTTGGTGTCTTTTGTTTTCTTGATCTTAATTTGCATTTCCTTAATTACTGAGGATGTTGAACACTTTTTAAGATGTTTCTCAGCCATCTTTACTTCCTTACTGGTGAAGTCTCTGTTTAGCTCTTCACTCCATCTTTTGAGTAAGTCATTTGTTTTCTTCCTTCTTTGTTTTTTAAGTTGGTTATATATCCTGGATGCTAATGCTCTATCAGATGTATCACAGATGGTTTCCTCCCACTCTGTGGGTTTTCTCTTCACATCCTTGATTGTTTCTTTAGCTGTACAGAAGCTTTTGAGTTTGATGAGGTCCCACTTGTCAGCTGTTGTCCTTATTTCCTGTGCAGCTGCTGATTTATTTAGATAGTCTTTTCCTACACCTATGTCTTGTAGGTTGCTGCCAAATTTTTCTTCTATCACCTTCAGATTTTCAGGTTTCAGGTTGAGATCCTTGATCCACTTGGAGTTGATGTTTGTACAGGGCAAGAGGTAGGGGTTTAATTTTGTTCTTCTACAAATGGTGATCCAGTTTTGCCAGCAACATTTGCTGAAGATGCTATCTTTCCTCCATTGAGTTTTTTTGGCCCCTTTGCAAATATGAGGTGGCTGAAGTTATATGAGCTCAAGTTTGGATCTTCAATTTTGTTCCAATGGCCAATGGGTCAGGTTTTTTGGCCAGTACCAGGCTGTCTTTATGACTATAGCCCTGTAATATAGCTTGAAGTCTGGTAAAGTAATCCCCCCTGTATTGCACTTTTTGCTCAGGGTTGCTTTAGCTATTCAGGGATTTTTTTGTTTTTTCCATATGAATTTAAGGATTTTTTTTTCCAGGTCTGTGAAAAAGCTCATGGGGATTTTTATTGGGATTGCATTGAATCTGTATATTAATTTGGATAGAATGGACATTTTTACTTATAGGAATTTTTCCAATCCATAAGAATGGGAGGTCTTTCTATCATTTGATGTCATGTTCAATCTCCTTCTTCAGGGTTTTAAAATTTTGTTGTAAAGTTTTTGATTTCTTTGGTTAGGTTTATTCCCAGCTTTTATTTTTTTGAGGCTATTGTGATTATATAAGTTATTAATAAGTATTTTTCATAATCAATGTTTGAGCTCTTCCTCTCTGCTCCTAGCAGCTTGTACTAATTTTGTGGCTCACTGACAGTTACAACACACTTATGTTGAGGAAATGTATTCCCTTAGATGTATTTCCATAAATTGTAAGTTCCTTGCTTTCCTGATTTTCCCTGAACCTCCCCATATAGGAAGCATCTGCCACCCTCAAGGTCACCAGCACATTTCTCTATTCTCATCTGCTGTTCCTGACATGGAAAATCAGTAAGGCAGACATTCAGGGTTTGGAGGATTCAATTGACTAAATGTGAGTGAACAAGAAAATCCAATATAAATGTCTCATCTCAAGATACTCTAATCGCATCCTTAAAATCTCTTTTGACTTGTAAATTAATGTATTCACAGATGATAGAGATTAGCATGTGGACTTTGGGGCATTTACTACACAGCATAGCACACGGTTAAGTAATTTTTGTTGAAGAGAAATAGTATATGACTATTACTCAGTAAAGACAAGTTGCCAATGTCAATAATTAGTTACTTTTTATATCAATTATAGCAACCAATTACTTATTAGTATATACCATTAATTTGTGAATTTTTTGTTTATTTTCATCAATGTATTGCTTTGAGGTTCCACAAATTCTATAAATTTTGAGTTTGCATACTATATTGTCTCATATATTTCTTGTTATCCTAAAGCTTTTGAAAAAGGCTTTATATATTTATCTGGTTCTTCATACTTTTACAAATATGAACACATATTTGTTTATAATAATAGGATTAATGCAAATTACATTTCCAGTATTATTTAATTGCTATCATTTTTAAGCATCAAGGGAAATAATTAGTTTATAACAATAATGAATTAGCTTAAATAATATATATTTTATCATTTGAGGGTATATAGGTTAGGGTTTTTATGAATTACAATCCTCTTTTTATGTTAAAATTAAACTTTGTTAAAAAATATGACTTGTCTAACGTTAGAAATGTGTATTTTAAAGTTATAAGAAACTTAGATAAAATTATTCTATAAATATATAAAGGAACTAACCAATAGATGCTTCTCTAGACATTTACCTTAACCATGTGCCATTATGTGTATTTATATGTTTTAAAGGAAGGCTTAAACAAAGTGAGCTGATTTTATCAAAGTGATACTGATGACACATCATTATTCCTAGGCACATCACATTTTGTTTATCCTTGCCATCTGGGTAATTACCTTCCACAAAACTTCACATTCATATTAAAAATACAGATTTCCAACTCTCTCATATAACTTATTGATAAGTATTTTAATTACATATATATGTAATTAAATCCCATATAATATATATATATATAACATATATATATATATATTTATATAACAAATATATAAATTTATATAACAAATATATATATATTTCCCAGAACCCACATGGTGGCTAAGAACCATCTTTAACTCTAGTTCCAAGGGAGTCTGACACCCTCTTCTGACCTCTGTAGCATTGCATGACACAGGTACACCAACCTACATGCAGACAGTACATTCATACATATACAAATAATAAATAAAAAAATAAAGATAATAAAACCAACTGACAGACTGCATACTTAGGGGAGGAGCCTGGGGCAATGCACAGCCCACCAGGTTCAAGCTAGAGGTGTGCGCAAATGGTACTACAGAAGGTGCAGGAGGTTTTAGATTCCTGGGACTTCAGGGGATAGGGAGTACATAAAAAGGGGCCACCACATGACTCTCTCTCTCTCTCTCTCTCTCTCTCTCTCTCTCTCTCTCTCTCTCTCTCCAACTTGAGCAGCATGAGGTGCAGAGGGCACAGGGTTTGCTCAGGAACTCTGGTTGGCCATGTGGAACTATTTAAGCCACTGCCGCAGGTGTGGCTTAAATAACTATGTGTTTCTTTGCCATTATTTTGTAAGCAAGCCCATTAAAATTATCTACTTTAACTGATTTTGGAGAATACTCTACTTGTATTGCCTTAACTGGGGGAAATGTGGCAGATGCTGCGTGGGGTTTCAGAAGCTATGTACTTTTTGCTGTGTGTGTGGGCACTTCCCACACTGAGAGGAAACTTCTTCTGCAACAATATAACATTGAGAAAATTATGAGTGTCATTTTATATTACAATACAAATGTTTTTAAGAGCACTGCTCTTATTTCTATTTTTTCTGTATCATGCCATATTATAATTACATCATGTTTTGGCTATTCTGTTCCCTCAGTCTATTTCCAATTTCAACTATGAGAGATTAAGAGGTAGTTTACATCCACATCCCTTTGATATATCTATTCTCCATGAAGTTTCTAGGAATTAACACTTTTTCTGTATATATTAATTTTCCCACTCCAAAATTTTATTTATCTGTAGTCCCAACAGCAGTTTTTCAGAATTCTCAAATCCTCCTCCATATGTGCTAGTATTCATGTAAAAATTTATTAGTATAATTAGTAAGCTTAATGTCACATTTAATTTCATTAATTCACTTAGGATTCATAACTTTATGATTTCTTTGAATTACATTTTAGGCAACATCAACTAGCGTATTTGCTTAATTAACTCACTTATTTTTAAAGATAATTTTTTGGAACTTGACATAGAAATAGTCTAAAATCTAGGTTGATATAACGCTGAATTTTCCAATTCTTATCCTGACACTCAGTTTTAAATTAGGTGTCCTTCTTTCAACTATTTTAATTTTTACATATGAATGTTATCCCATCCTTTTCTTAATTTGCATTTTAAGACTTGAAAAATGAACATTAATGAATGTAAACTAATAGTGATCTGCTGAGGATTTTTACCAATTTATGACTTTTTCTTCACATTTATGTCTGTAATTCATAGATTATATATATATATATATATATATATATATAAACTGATACCCAATTTTTTTCTATTCCATGTAATTTTTTAATTTTTTTATGAGTATGGATGTATTGTGTGCATGCAGGTTTGTGCACCCGTGTCATGCAATGCAGAGGTCAGAAGAGGGTGTCGGATTCCCCTGGAAGTGTAGTTACAGACGGTTCTCACCTGCCATGTGTGTGCTGAGGTTCGAACCCGGGTCCTCTGCAAGAGCAGTAGGAGCTCTTAACCGCTAGGTCATCTCCCCAGCCCCTCATTCCATGTATTTAAAGGTAAAAGTCATTTGTTCATTTAGGTTAACTACTTATTCATTAGTCCCTGGGAGTGTAATTGGCTCTGAGGGTAAGAAGACGCTGTTTTAAGTGTTCATTTTCTTTTCTTCCATGGTCCCTGGATTGAGTGAAAGGTTTACCTTTGCATAATCATCTGAGTCTCAAAGTGCTACCCTGCCTTTTAATCCTACAAAACGCTTGGGGCCTAAGCCCCACTTTTCTTATCTAATTTGGGAGTAGAAAAAGATAGCAATTTAAAGTTCCTCTACTTGCATTTGTAATTTCACAATCACAGTGGTTGACTCTAGATGAAATGTGATCGCTTTTAAAATCCCTGAAATAACCATCTGCAGTTCTATGGGGGAGAGCTGTTGACTGTGCTTGAGCTTCAGTCTTTCTCTTTCCTTTCCCTTCTCCCCTAGGTCAGGAAAGCTCAGAAACTGTGTGCTTGCTCCCCTGTTGAAGTAAACCATACATACTCTTCTGATGTGTGAAATTCCCCACCTATTTAGTGGCCAAAATCACAAAGAAAATGCAGAGATAGTTTCTTGCCTTTGCTCTATTATTCTATGAGGCCCTGTGGGACATGCCTGTGGTCCTCACACTAGAGACATCAAATATATAACTTAATAAAGCCCTTCACATTTGTTTACCTGCCATACTCAGTATCTGGCACAAACTTTGTGTGTGGGTCCCTTATATATTCCCCTTTTAAGTTTTATTTGTTTTCACTGTCTTGTATATTCTTCATAGTTCTATTTTTCTGAATATCTTGGACCTATGTTCATTAGTAGAGCCTTGCACAGCCAACTCTTTAGAATATTTTGGAAATTCCTAAAGCTCAGGAGGGTGGAGGTCACAAATGTGTTCCCGTTGGAATTGGTATGAGAAGTCCTCAATGAACTTTCTCATGCTTTTTACTCATTCACATGGAAGTGGTGGGTTTAATATGAATATGCTACTCTCAGCCTAAACATAGATGCACTTACCAACAGAGCAAATTAAAAAAAAAAAAAACACATATGAAATATCAGAGTTTCTTTAGACTTTGCATTTTAGTTTAGCACACTAACTATAGTGTTTTACCATATTGTAGTTACACAGTCTCATACACATTGCTACACTTCCAAAATTAATCTAAATTTTGGCTGTAAAAGAAAACTGAAAAAAAGTATATTTCAGCAAATATCATTATATAACTTAGATGTTTAGATTTATTTGAATTCACTATTTTTAGTAAGTTATACTACTTGTGTTATTTGATAAATATTCTATTAATATATGTATTAGGTTATAAAAAGCACAAAAATCCAATAAAAGGCACATGAGGCTTAGGTCACTCTAGGAACATGCTTTACTTCCATGTGGGACTGCCAGTGTGAGCTGCCTGCAAACACTTGATGGGACCGAACAGCATGGCAGGGTGCAGACAGAGAGTAGGGGGGACAGAGAGAGAGAGAGAGAGGGACACAGAGAGAGAGGCACAGAGAGAGAGGCACAGAGAGAGTTATGGCAGCTGGGGTCCACCCTTTATACCCATAGTGTGGGGCCTCGGGTAAGTGGGAAGGGGTCAGAGGATTGGCAGCTTCTGGAGGAAGTGGACACCTGTGTGCCCCTTAGGATTCTGGGAAGCCTGGAACTAACATCCCAGCTTTTTGCTTATGATAAGGAAATGGGGCCCTGTCCTCTCTCTTCTGTATCTGCTTCAGAGCTGATGGGGGCGAAGTCTTGGGGAACAGCTTTCAGGCAGGAGGGCTAGAATCCAGTTTCCCATTTTGGCTTCTGTGCGTGCTCTGCCCAGTGGGTTTGGTCCAGTACTTAGTGGATGTTTTCTCTGCAACTGAAAAGACAAGGTGGTTGAGTCTTATATGAGTATACCAGTGCAGGGACTTCACAGTACCAACAGGGGGCCACTGGGTGCATTAGCTATTGGAGGGTCGCTGTCTAGGGTCTGCAGAGGGAAAGAGGGCTTGTATCCTGGTTTGAGAAATTGGAAAAAAGTTTTAGTACACAGAGCTCTAGAATGAGGGCCAGCTTTAATACACAGGGCTCCAGAATGAGAACCATAACCATGAGAAAATAAAAGGTGGTATTTTCTGGCATGGCACATTAAATCTGTCATCTATCTCTGAGATATTTTCTAACAGGACACAGTAGATTCCTAACTTGGCACAGTAGGTCTCTCACCTATCTCTATTTTCTAACATGACACAGTAGATTCCTAACTTGGCACAGTAGGTCTCTCACCTATCTCTCTGATACTAACCTATTTCATTTTTCTCTTCTTTACATTACAGGTTCCTCTTGGGGTGTTTAAAACCACACAGTTAACTCAGATAAATTAAGTTTGTTTTGGTGTTAAGGTCAGTTGAGGTTCTGGTCCTTAGGGGTCATTCAGGCCTTGCACCTGGCTCTCTTCACCAGTTCTATCTATGTGAGGACAAAATCAGGCCTTGCTTGGCCACACCTTCCCTTTGAAGGGAAGTGAGTGTCTCCTCTATATGGACTTTCCTCCTTTGACTGGACACTGGCAGGATAAAGTCCTTTTAAGTGAATCTCCAAGACTTCCCTGGCGCAGGATGATTGGTGATTCACTGCCACAGGGCATGCACAAAGTTGCGGATGCAGGACCCTAGGACCCAACTCAACCTTAGAGGGTAGGGGCCAAAATATTGTCCCTTAAAATCCCTCTCACCAAATCAGATTGGAGGTTTAAGTGTGGTTGCTAAACCTCCAAGAGGATTGTTTGAATTAATTTGGTACTTTGATTACCATACAACTCCTAATTAAAGCTTGAACATTGACTTAAGCGCTGTTAATAAATTCTTAATTGCTGTGGCAAAAATATTCTGACCAATAATAAAAGCTCGTGGTAGGAGCCTGGTAGTGGCTGCAGCACAGGCTAGGAAAGGATGCTATTTACTAGCTTGTGTTGCTGGCTCATATTCAGCCTATTGTAGACAATACAGAAATATCTGGCCAAGAATGGCACTGCCCACAATGGGCACAGGCCAGTCCAATGAAGGCAATTATTGAGGCTTCTCAGCTCAGGTGTATCAAGTTGACATTAAACCTATGCAGTAAGTCTTCTGCAATTTGTTCTTTAAGGTCTATGAAAGTTATTTAGGTACTCAAAGTACAATGATTTAAACCATGCAAGGCAAAAGTTTCTAACAACATAGCCCATGAAACAAACCCAAGATAATAAAGAGGTTAAAACCAGTACCTTCTCAAATGAAAGCCATGTCACTTGTCCCCAAATTTTGAATTATAGCTTTCAAAAGGAAAAGGAAGGGGGGTGCATTGTCACGTACCAACAGGAGACAGGAAATTCTTAGGGCTCACCCAGATTGGTTACATTTGGACTGCCCATGTGGTCACCAGAAGTAAAACCTAATTCCTCTTAAAGATATTAAAAGTAACATGTGCAAATATAAACAGATATATAAAACAATTTTAGTATGTATGGGTAACTCTATATATGTCTGTTTCACTTGAGGCTGTAACTAGATGTATAGTACCTGGTAGGTGGAATACAATTTCTTGTATATGCCATAATTACATTATAAAATTCTTAAAAGTGAATAGTACTTCATGCATACACTCATAAATAAGGTTCTAATAAATAAATTTGGTGATGACACTTTGTAAAGGTTGTGCTAAGCAGAGGCACATGTATTGTAATCATACACAGACAGATCTTAATATGCTCTTTAACAATGTCATACACATACACACAAGTATCAACACATTCCTTTAAGAGATTTTTATCCTAGCAGTTGTACTGAACCATCACATACATTGGAAAAAAACACCTTTAGAAATATTATTTAAAACATGCAGCTCTGATTAATTGTGCTGCCAAGGTTGAGATGATGTCTTGCACCTTTGGTCCTAAAACTATGACCTTATTGAAATACTTTAACAAGTGATGGAAAACAGAATTATATATAACCAAAAATCAGGTATTCGGACATCTGGAAACAAGAAAAAAACTGGAAAAGAAAATTTTCAGTTGTAATACTTGTGGAAAAAATAATTTGGACAGATAAGAAATAAAACCTTCAGATAAACAGTGTAGAAGTCTAGGAACCTGGGTCCAAATCAGGCCTTTGAAAAAAAAATTTAAGAGGCATGCCAAAAGTAAACAATTTAATTTTTTGTTTGTGCGCAACATAGAATAAAACAACTTTGAAGTGGCCATTCCGTTTTGACAAAAAACACAGAACATGGACACATGACAGTTACAAGGACACATTGAAGAACGGTTATAACACACAGACAGGTTTGGACAGACATATGACCTAACTGTATCCATTAACTCTGGACAGTAGGAAAATCCCCTTTTATTTAAAGTTGTCCTTCGTTGTCCAGGGCTGTGGACAATTATCACATTTACAAAGAATCATTTAGAGTTTAAGACATTTGTTTAGGTGGAAATAGACTGTGTGCCCATACTGTGCTTTGCAGTACAGGCTGTTCTTGTACACCTGTGAAGGATGGTGGACTGGGTAAGCAAGAAAATCTGGTGGCTTGTGCATATTACCTGCTAATTTAATGGGAATAAATTTAGTTAGTGGAAAAATCAAAAGATCTCAGCCAAGTGAAAGGTTACTGCCTGAGGGAAAAGCTGGATGCAGGTTGGGCAGGGCGTGGTCAACACACCTTCTTAATCTCAGACACAGGGCCTTTTATCCTGAAGCAGACAAAAAATGGATTTCTGAAATAAAATGGGGTTTATAAAGAAAAAACAATGAAATGGAAAAATGCCAAAATCTGAAATAATCCCTTAAAATTAGGCAAAAGTTTTGTAAACAAAATATAAAAAACCCAAAACACTGTTAAAAAGACAAATGATGTAAAAATCTCAAACAAAAGCCTGTAAAAATTAACTATGCATACAAAATTAAAGAATGAAAATAGTATTTATTTTGAAATGGATGAAAAACCAATAAAATCAAAACTTGGTTACACTGTATAAAAATGTATTAATGCTGGGGCTGGAGAGATAGCCTAGTGGTTAAGAGCACCGACTGCTCTTGCAGAGGACCCGGGTTCGATCCCCAGCACCCACATAGCAGCCGAGAACTGTCTGTAACTCCAATTCCAGGAGAACTCCAGTTCCAGGGGGAATCCGAGACCCTCTTCTGACCTCCGCAGCATTGCATGACACTACATGCAGTGCACAAACCTACATGCAGACAGTACATTCATACACATACAAAAATAAATAAAATTTTCAAAAAAAAATATGATGCCTCTGGAGTGAAAGTCTCATAAAAAAAAAAGTATTAATGCAATTCCAATTGACTTTGTATAATCCAATATAAAACCCAAAATTGTGAAAGGATCAGAATATGCCATTAAATAAATTGCAAGAGAATTAGAATAGAGAAATAGAATATGCCATTAGTTGCTTTTTGCCATGTGGCATAACAGAGGATGTGGTATAGCGCCGCCCTGGAAACGGGGGCATGCGCAGACAAAGCCTCAAGATCACAGCTGAGGAGTGGGTGTGGATTAGCATGGTTGCCCCAGAAACAGTCTTCAGCATGTCTGTTTGAATGGGTGGGGGGAGCCACGTGGTAGCAGGGCATGGTGGTGCTGGTGTCCTGTGGGAAAGTGGAGAAAAACCACATGGCGGGGATAGGGGGTGCAATGGGGCAGTGGGGAAGGCACAGCAAAAGGAAGAAAATAGCCTGGTGGAGCACATGGGAGTGAGGAGCAGGAGCAAAGCATCTCGAGCAGGAAGAACAGGTTAGGAAAACTCAGCCTGAAAGTCGACCTACTTGCCTGTGGGTTCAGAGTCCCAAGTACACAGGGGAGGTCATTTATGGAATGGACCCTAGAATCTGCTATTTTGGCATCCCAAGAATCACAGACAGGGTTCAGAGTGGCAGGCAACGGGGGAGAGAGGATAGAAAAACTACAAGGGGCAGAAAAGTGTGGAGAGAGAGAGAGAGAGAGAGAGAGAGAGAGAGAGAGAGAGAGAAGGGAGAGTAGGGGAGAGCAGAGTGGTACCTCATCCTGAACCCGGTTGTCAGGAGAAATATGCAGCTGGCAGGTCCAGGGGGTCCAAAAGATGTTCGGAGGTCCGTTTCTCGGTGAGAGCTGGCGAGCGCTCTGCCAGATTAAAATGCTGGCAAGAACTCCACCTGATCAAAACGTCTTGAACCCGACCGAGTCCTCACGGCACCAATATTAGGTTATAAAAAGCACGAAAACCTGATAAAAGGCACATGAAGCTTAGGTCACTCTAGGAACATGCTTTACTTCTATGTGGGACCGGGCAGCATGGCAGGAGTTAGAGAGAGAGGGGGGACACAAAGAGAGAGAGAGGGACACAGAGAGATAGGCACAGAGAGAGTTATGGCAGCTGGGGTCCACCCTTTATACCCATGATGCGGGGCCTCAGGTAAGTGGGAAGGGGTCAGAGGATTGGCAACTTCTGGAGGAAGTGGGCACCTGTGTGCCCCTTAGGATTCTGGGAAGCCTGGACCTAACAATATGTTAATTATGTAAAACTATGTGTTTCACTGGAGCATTGGCCTAAATTTATAAGGTACATTGATCATATCCAAACACTCATTTCTCTCTTTGATTTTCTTTCACCATTCCCTTGACCCTTTTCTTCTTTCTTTTTTTTTTTAAGGAATAAAACATTTAAAAAATTAAATTTGCCTCAAATGAAAAGTCCTGTCCGTTTATTAAGCATCCGCAGAGCGCCGGGCAATGCACAAAACACACGCTTCTTCACAGTCTTTTACACCAAAATTGGCTGCTGTACTCCACAGTTTCTATATGACGCTGAGTCCTCAGTTCCACTGACAGGGAATGACATCTTCAAGACTCCCAATCACAGAGGCAAACCAGAAGTGAACTGGTGAGGTCTCTCAGCTGCCACAGCTGATGTCCTCTTCCTCGGAATCCACCTCCTCTTCCTCCTCTGAGGCCACCTCCACCTCTTCTTCCACTTCTAAGTCCAGCTCTTCCACCACCTCGGCCTCCTTCTCCTTGACCTCCCCTGCCGCCACCTCAGGGAGTCCTTTCTCCCTTGGAGGACAAGGCAGAAATCTCTTCAGTGGCAGCAGCTTATACGGGTCAATATAAAATTTCTGTAGTTTTTTAAAGGAAGCTTTCATATTTTCTGACTGTTTAACTGAAAAATAAAAATCTCTCTGTTGTCCAAATATTTTATCCACTTTTCCAATTTGTTCTTTGTTTTCTAAATCAACAGGAACAATGAAGTAAGGCATTGACTTTCTTCTGTGGTACATTTACGGACTATGTCATCTTCGCAGGGATGCAGGAACTCACCTAATAAGATGTTCTGGAGGTCCTTGTTCTTGCCCTTTGTTAAAGCCTCCACAGCAACCCCCTCTGCCAAACCCTCCTAGGCCATTGCCTCTGAAACTGCCACCACGTCCACCTCAGAAGTGGTTGTTGCTCCAGTCGCATGGTTGAAGCCGCCTCCACCACCTCGATTAAAGCCTCCACAACCTCCGCCTCAGAAGGACGTGATCTCTCCTGCTAGTTGAAAAAGCCGGACATGGTGGTGCACGCCTTTAATACTAACAGTTGGGAGGCAGAGGCAGGAGGATCTTTGTAAGTTCAAAGCCAGCCTGGTCTACAGAGTGAGTTCCAGGACAGTTGGAGCTGCAGGGAGACCCTGTCTCGAAAAAGACAAAAAAAAAAAAAAAAAAAAAAAAAAAAAAAAGATGCCTGTGGTCTCACATCCATCATCTTTGCATAGCTCAGCACACCAAAAAGGCCAGTGTCTCAGCAGCCAGCCTCCTCATCCACACTTGCAAGGGCGAGCCCAGGGCGACAGCCTCCCCGGATCCACGCCTGCAGGCCATGTTCAGCATCATCCATCCCTCTGGATCCCTCCTGGGTCCCCCTGGCCCTGCGTCCCAGTTCCACCTCTTTCTTCTTTCTAATTGAGCTTTGGCTATAGCTCAATTCCTGGCAAAAAGAATTATCCAATACCTCAGGATTTCAAGAGAACCCCCCCCACATTCTTTAAAAATACTGTTTTTGAAAATATCATAAAACTTCATTGAGTAATATTTTTTAAACTTCATGAAATTCAAAATTTTATATTAGTCATTTTCCTGTCAATAAATAAATCATTTATTTCTTTATTTATTCATTTATTGATGGAAATACTACCAGCATGTATTTCCTGCCCCACACTTTTCTAGATAAGAGTCAGTTCCAGGTTTTCATTGACTTGAATTTCTGGAACTTTTTAAAGATTTCTCATACTACAGCACTCCAGAGTTGGCTTTCAGATGTTCTCTGCATAAGAGTGCTGTGCAGATTCATTGTTGTACACATGGATACTAAATATATTGTTTGTATATTTTTGGCACAAAAAAATGTTCAATGTGAATAAAAGGCTATATATTATTTTTTCTCAGATAATCCGCATAGAAAAAAAGAGAGCTCTACCTTATTTTTGTTCAGAGAATTGTGACTTTTGTCTTCATGTGCAAAAACTATATTTTCTAAACAATATTTCATGTTCCAAAAACCAGGAACAAGAACTGTGCTGGCTGTTTACATCTGCAATCTCAGCACTCTTATGGCTCAGACAGGACTGTGAGTTTAGAGTAGGTTGTGTTACACTGTGAATCCAAGGGCTACAAAATGAGACTTTAAACAACACAACACAACATAAAGCATACAAGATAAAAAGCAAGGAAAGCAGTAAAGCAAAACAAAGCATCTCAAACTTCCGTAAAATGTGTAAGAATAAAGCGGGAAAAACTTAAACTGTAAGAATGTTATTCACAGTTTTTAACATGGTCCAGTTTTGTAGTTACTCCACACTGCTTACTGTTGCCCATTTCAGTTCTTCATATCTTGGGGGGAAAGGGGGTCTTTTGAGACAGGGTCTTCCTGTTGCCCTAGCTGTCCTGAAACTCACGGTGTATACCAGGCTGGTCTTGAACTCAAAGAGATCTGCCTGCCTCTGCTTCCTGAGTTCTAGGATTAAAGGTGTGCATCACCAAAGCCAGGCTTCAATTCTTCATTTTTAAATAAAGGTTTTATTTACTACATTTTCTTTTTTTTTAATTTATTTTTGTATGTGTATGAATGTACTGTCTGCATGTAGGTCTGTGCACCTGTGTCATGCAATGCCACAGAGGTCAGAAGAGGGTGTCAGTTTCCCCCGGAACTGGAGTTAAAGATGGTGGTTCTCACCCAACATGTGGGTGCTAGGGATCGAACCCGGGTCCTCTGCAAGAGCAGTCAGTGCTCTTATCCAGTAGACCATCTCTCCAGCCCCTATTTATTACTTTTATATGTATGTATGTATTCCCCTCATATGTGTAAGTGTACTCATGTCATGCAAGGCCTGCGAAGGTCGGAAAAGCTGTTGGTTTTCCTTGGAACTGAAGTTACAAAAATTTGTTAGCCATCATGTGGGTTCTGGGAATCAAACCCAAGTCCTCTGTAAGAGCAGCTAGTGCTGTTTACCCATGAGACATCTTTCTAGGCCCAATTTCTTCTTTTGAAATAAATCATATGTGTGAGATCACTTTGATCTTTGAAAATAAAAAGGACAGCATGAAACAGGTAAAACAACTGGGAAAGTCTCTACTTAAAACATTGAGCAGAATGTGTCTAATTCTAAACTGTAAACAAACAAACAAACAAACAAAAAAACAAAAAAACACAACCACCAATATGCCTTGAATAGGAACTTTGGAATACAGATTATTGTCTCTTTAGAATATTTGTCAAAATATGACTTCTTTTTTGGGTTTTTTTTTTTTTTTGTATTTTTGAGGCAGAGTCTCCCTTTAGTCCTAACTGGCCTGGAACTCGTTCTGTAGACCAGGCTGGCCTTGAACTCACAGAGATCCTCCTGCCTCTGCCTCCTGAGTGCTGGGATTAAAGTCTTACACCACCACGCCTGGAAAAATATGTCTTCTTATGAATCAATGAATTTATTTAAAGTTATTTCCAGAATAATGGATGAGGAGTCACTCAAGGAGCATGTGTGAAACAGTTGAGCTCTGTAACACAACTAAACCAATCGTGTGCATTGATTTGGACTCTAAGTCAATATATGACAGATGGAACTGCACGTCACTGTTCTGGGAAACACTATTCTCAGTACCTAGAAGCCATCCTCAGAGGACTGCATAAAGAAAATATTGTCCATATACATCATGGAAATTCTTTCAGACATAAAGAACAAGTCATATCATCTTCAGGAAAATGTATGAAACTGATAGTAATTTTAATAAGTGAAATTAATCACATGAAGACAAGCATAACATGTTTCCCCTCATTCATGGGTTTTAGATTATATCTATATAAACAAAATCATGTATGTGCCTTGTTTGTGCAATAGCAAATCAAGTTTGGACCATAAAATTTAAATCATTATTATACCCAAACACATATGTATTAATCAAAATAAGAACCATTACAGTCACACACCTCACATGGTGGCTAACAGCCATCCACTTGTCCAGTTTCAAGCAATCTGATGCCATCTTCTAGTCTCTGTGAGCATTATAAACACAGATGCACTGACATACATGCAGGGAAACACTCATACACATAAAAATAAACACTAAAGCTGAGTGTGGTGGCACACGCCTTTAATCCTACCACTTGGGAGGCAGAGGCAGGCGGATCTTTGTGAGTTCAAGGCCAGCCTGGTCTACAGAGTGACTTCCAGGCCAGCTGGGGCTACAGGGAGATGCTGTCTTGAAAAATAAATAAATAAATAAATAAATAAATAAATAAATAAATAAATACTAAAAAGAAAGGAATTCATTTCTCCAAATTACCCTCCTTGCTCACTCCTCAGTGCAAGCTCACCCCAGCCCCACAAAAGAGAAAGAAGTAAAGTGCTTTCCGAAATATATGAGATCATTCTCTTCCTTCTCACTTCATTGGATGAAGGAAATCCTGCACTAAATTTACCTCCTGTGTTCTGCAATTAGGCATGTCTTGTACCAGCTCCTCTTATTGGAGGTTTTAATAAATCATACCTAAACAGAACTCTCTTTTTCTCTCAACACTCGCTTGCACTTTTCATATTTTTCTGTTTTTAATCTTCATGAGAATTGCTTCTGATAGCATTCACTGAAAAGATCAACAAATGATTGCTGTGACACTGGGCAGTAGAAAGAGCCCACGTTCCACAATGACACCTCATATCGGACAACAATTTTTCAAAAGAACTGTAAGTTGGTCTTCAAAATTTTTCTTTTTTTAAAAAAATGTTTTATTCTGTGGGGCTGATTAGAAAGTAGACCCTGTCATATTTAACAGGGGGGAAAATTGTAATTCATGGATTAACATATCCAAACATGTGTCTATGCTAAAGTAACCTACCATAACTATTAGTGCTGCTTAAATACCTATATATCTAATTGCTTGTTCTTCATTAGTAGGATCGAAAGGTTATTCCTGGACAAACTGTCAGCCCATGAAAGGAAACAGCCAGAATTGACCAGAGTCCAAGTCAACAGCTCCAGAGAGAGTGGACTGTTTTACCTCTCATCCACCTGTGCCCCTTTTCTAAGCCTAGGGAACAACCTGCGGAAGAGGGGGCGTGGTAGAATGTAAGGGCTGCGATTGGGGTGAATGGTGAAACTACAGCAATGTAGTCTGGACACTCATTTGATCAACTTGATTGAACAAACAACCTGTCACCCCCCACTGGATGGTGGGGCTGTAGGTGTTTGGGCACAACAGCCTGCAGATAGGTTTTGCATGAAGGATGCTTGTACTCATGGATTATCACTTATAGCTAAAAATGAAAAAAAAAACTGAGAGAAAGATGCAGGACAGTTATGGCAGAATGCATGATCTGGGATGGGGTGGGGTGGGGGAAAGAGAAAAGGAAATATGTCTGAACTGAATTGGAAAATGATGTATGAAATACACAAAGCATCAATAAAAAAATGAAAATTAAAAAAAAAAAAAAGCTGTGTCTCATGTCTTTGAGGAGTGCCAAAAGCAGTGGCAGCCACAGAGTAGATGCACTTGCCAGTAAGAATT
>VZQC01015217.1:178469-202168 GCA_009823505.1 Rhizomys pruinosus | reverse complement strand
CCCCCCCCCCCCACCCTGATTTTGTCCTCAAGTGGATGGAAATGGTAAATGAAAAGCTGAAGGAGCAAGGCGCTCCCACCCTCCTCCCCACCCCCAAAAATACTCCCCCAAGATTATTCCCTGAGGACCAGATCTTCAACTGCCCTTAAGAAAACAAAAACCTTGGTTGATCTGGGCTAATGTGTGGACTTACGCAATCTAAAAGGGGGAAAGTATGACCAGAAATAAAAAAAAAATATAACTAAACAAGACCAAAGAAACTGTACTGCAGACATAAAACTTGAGATTTGTAAAAAAGCAAAAAGAAAAAAAATAAACGAGAGAGAGCTTACTGGGTTTGGATGTCTTCAGTTCTTACTTACAAGTGCATCTGCCTTGTGGCTGCCAACTCTTTTGGTACTCCTCAAAGACATGAGACATAGCTTTTTAAAATTACAATATGGATTGGAGACTCATGTATCTCCAAGAACCCTCCAAACCTTAAGTGCCAGTTGTGGACTACTGAGATACCCAGCTTTGTGGACTAAACAGCTAAAAGGATTTCAGCCTCATCAGAAAATAGACTGTATGTTTGGACTACCTGGGGCTTTTCATGGAAGACAGTACAGGGGTACTCACGACAGGATGCGAGCTTACTGGACTTTATTTGGGGGACCACAAGAGGGAAAGACCCCAATGTAGATCAACATGCAGGATTGTTTGTTGTTTGGGATTGCCAAGAGGAACTTTTGAGCTCTTCCTTAAGGAAAACAAGACCACTCTTTTATGAAAAACTAAAGTCCTTACAATTCAAGTGCTATGTATATGTATATGTATATATATATATATATATTATATCATAATATATAACTAATATATATAACACTATGTATATATACTGTGGCAATCACAAGTTGGACAGAATAACAACCAAAAACTTAAAAAAAAAAAAACCTCAGGAAAGACTCAGAAAAAGATGGAGGACATGTATTGGAGGGACTTGCAACGACTCAGGTGGGGGGGGGGGGCCTGTAATGGGAAGTGAATCTAGATTCGTTTGAGAAAGGATGTATGGAATGACTTACAGAAAAAGTTTAATAACAATAAAAAATATTTAGAGAATGCCTAGAAAGCCCCCCCCCAAAAAAACGAGAACAAATAAATGACTAACACTTCAGATAAAAACACTTGAGAGACAAGAACAAATATACCCTATACCCCGACAGGAAAACTAACAAAAATCAGAGCCGAACTCAATGAAATAGAAACAAAGAAAACAATACAAAAAAAAAAAAAAAAACCAAAAGAAAAGTGAGAAAAGCTGGTTCATTGAAAAGATAAACAAAATAGACAGACTTCTAGCTCACTTATCCAAAACAAAGAGCAACTCCGAATCAATAGCATTCCTGATGAAAGGGAAAACATCACAACGGAAAGATCCAGACAATCATATACAAATACTTCAAAAACCTATACTCTACTAAATTTGAAAACCCTAAGAGAAATGGGTGAATATCTGAAATCCTGGGATTCACCAAAGCTTAACCAAGAAGAGATTGACAGCTTAAACAGACCCATAACACTTGAGGAAATTGAAGATGTAATAAAAAACCTCCCAAATAAAAAAAATGCCCAGGCCCAGATGGTTTCACAGCAGAATTCTATAAAACATTTAAGAGGTCTTACAACTATTACTACTCAAACTTTTCAGAAGGATACAAACAGAGGGAATTCTCTCAAATTCCTTCTATGAAGCCAGCATCACTTTAATACCAAAACCAGGCAAAGACACAAACAAGAAAGAAAACTATAGACCCACCTCATTAATGAACATGGTTGCAAAATTCTCAACAAAATACTTACAAATCGCATACAGACCCACATCAAAAAGATCATCCATCATCACCAGGTTGGATTCATACCAGAGATGCAGGGATGGTTCAACATACATAAATCAATAAATATCATAATACACATAAATTGACTGAAAAACAAAAATCACACAATCGTCTCAATTGATGAAAAAAAAGGGTCTTTAACAAAATCCAACATCCCTTCATGCCTAAATTCCTAGATTTAATTGGACTGGAAGTCACATTCCTCAATGTAATCAAAGCCATATACAACAAACCCACAGCCAAAATCATCCTGAATGGAGAAAGATTAGAATCATGCCCCTTAAAGGTGGGAACCCAGCAAGGCTGCCACCTAGTCCCATTCCTCTTCAATATAGTGCTTGAAATGCTTGCTAGGTAAATAAGGCAAGAAAGTGAAATTAAAAGTGTAGTATTTGGAAGAGAGGAAGTAAAACTATCCCTTTTTGCAAATGATATGTTAAGGGATGCTAATAACTCCACCAGAAACCTCCTAGAAACAATTAAAGGTTTCAGTAAAGTGGCAGGATACAAAGTAAATGTAGAAAAATCAGTAGCCTTTGTTTATACCAACAATCATCAACTGGAGAAGAAATATAAGGATACCTTCTCAATCACAATAGCCTCAAGAAAAAAATACATAGGAATAAACCTAACCAAAGACACCAAAGACCTTTACAAAAAAAATTGTAAAACCCTTACAAAGGATATCGAAGATGATATAAAAAAATAAAATATCCTATTTTTAACTTGAATGGGAAAACTTTAATGAATATGGTTTATATTTCACAACCTTTTCCTTATGTATTTATACCATATAGTCTACTATTACTATGTACGCAGATGTGCCATGAAAAGAAAATCTAATTTAGGTCCTCTCTCCTCCCATCCCCCCTCTCCCTGCCTCCTCCCTTTCCTTTTCCACTCTCTTCTTTCCTTCTTCCTCACTCTTACTATTCATTTCCTCTCTTCTTTCTTTTCTCTTCATTCATCCTCTCTTCTCTATCTCCTCCCCACCAAAAAAAGCTGACATCATTCTGTCACTAAGTCTCCAAGTGCGTTTTAAGACAGTGGCATGCTGATGCAGACAGGAATAGAACTAAATGAACTAGATATCTTGGAATATCTGCTGAGAACTCATATGCCGAATTGACACAGGACAATAAATACAAAACAGATGTTTTACAGCATTAATTGACTCAGCATTTCCCCTAGACTCATATTTGACTAATTTTTGATGATTGTTGTAGCTAGTTTTGGTTCATCACCTATTATGAATAAGATATTTTACATGCATTATTTTAAAAAAGAAGATGGAAAGACCTCTCATTCTCATGGATTGGATTAATTAATGTAGTAAAAATGTCCATTCTACCAAAATTAATATACAGATTCAATGCATCCCAATTCAAATCCCCATGAGTTTCTTCACAGATTCTGAAAACAAAATCCTTAAATTCATACAGAAAAATAAAAATCCCTGAATAGCTAAAGAAACCCTGAGCAAAAAGTGCAATATAGGAGAGGGAGGTGGTTACTTTACCAGACTTTACACTATCTTACAGGGCTATAGTAATAAAGACAGCCTGGTACTGGCAAAAAAGCATATCTGTTGACCAATGTAACAAAATTGAAGATCCAAACTTGAGCTCATATAACTTCAGCCACCTCATATTTGACAAATGGGCCAAAATGGTATCGTTCCTCAATGGAGGAAAGATACCATCTTCAGCAAATGCTTTTGGCAAAACCGGATCATCATTTGTAGAAGAACAAAATTAAACCCCTACATCTCACCCTGTACAAAAATCAACTCCAAGTGGATCAAAGATTTCAACCTGAAACCTGAAACCCTGAAAGGGATGGAAGAAAACTTCGGCAGCAACCTACAAGACATAGGCATAGGAAAGGACTTTCTAAATCAAACAGCAGCCACACAGGAAATAAGGTCAACTGCTGACAAGTGGGGCCTCATCAAACTCAAAACCTTCTGTACAGCTAAAGAAACAAACAAGGAAGTGAAGAGAAAACACACAGAAATGGAGGAAACCTTCACCAGCATTACGTCCAACAGAGCATTAACATCCAGGATATAAAAACTATTTAAAAAACAAAGAATTAAGTAAACAAATGACCTACTCAAAAGACGGAGAAAAGAGCTGAACAAATACTTCACCAGTAAGGAAGTAGAGATGGCTGAGAAACATTTTAAAAAGTATTCAACATCATTAACAATTAAGTAAATGCAAGTTAAAACTTCTCTAAGGTATCACCTCACTCCAATAACACTGGCCAAGATCAAGAAAACAAATGACACCAAATGTTTGAGAGGTTGTGGGGAAAGGGGAACACTCATCCACTGCTGGTGGGAATGTAAACTGGTACAGCCGTGTGAAGAACCTTTAAAAGACTCAAAATGAAGCCGGGCGTGGTGGCGCACGCCTTTAATCCTAGCACTTGTGAGGCAGAGGCAGGCAGATGTTTGTGAGTTCAGGGCCAGCCTGAGTCTTACAAGTGATCCAGGCCAGCTTGGGGTTACAGGGAGACCCTGTCTCGAAAAAAAAAAAAAAAAAAAAAAAAAAGACTCAAAATGAGCCTACTACCTGACTGAGTCATTCCACTCCTGTGTATATACCCACAAGACTCATCCTACCATACAGATACATGTCCCACTATCTTCACAATCTGAAGAGCTGGAACCAACCCAAATGCCCCTCAACTGATGACTGGATAACAAAAATAAGATGCATATACACAATGGAGTTCTATGCAGCGGTAAAGAAAGATGACATCATGAAATTTGCAGGTAAATGGATGAAACTCAAAGCCATTACTGGCCAAGTGAAGTAACACAGTGGGGAGAAGGGGGAAAAGGTGAATGGTTTCCTTCATTTGTGAATGCTGACACCTAATCCACAGTTGGCAGAAAAACTGATCAACTTTATTATTTTATTTCTTTGTATCTGAAAGCAACTCTGCTGTTATAATGCGAATGTTTTAATGGGCTCTAGAATTGACTTAGCCAACAAAGTTAGTTTGCACACTGTTTACACTCGGGTTCTTTTAGAACCTCACTCAGTGTCATGACCCCACTGTAGACCAAGGCATTCTCCAACAGGATGATTCCCTGAGAGTTTTACTGTGGGGTAGAAGCAGAGACCAGGTTTTCACAGGAGGCAGTAGTTAGCTCACAGGCCCCCAATCAAGATTTTTTGAGAGCAATGGGAAGTTTCATAGTTTGACACAATAGCTTTATACCAGTGTCTTCTAAGCTTATTTTCTGATCTGTTAACTTTCCATATTTCTAATGTTAAGGACTGTGGCTAGTTATCAAATGCTACTGGCAGATGATGATGATGATGATGATGATGATGAGTTTTGAAACATACAAGAAGGAGCATGACTGGGCTGGATAGATGCCTCAGCAGTTATGAGCACTAGCTGCTCTTGCAGAGGACCCCATTTTGATTGCCAGAATCCACACTATGACTAACAACCATCTAAAACTCCAGTTTCAGGGGATCTGACGCCCTCTCTTGACCTCCTCAGTCACTGAATGACATGGGTGCACCTACCTACACTCAAACAATATACTCATACACATAAAATAAAAATAATAAATGAAATATTTTTAAAAGGATATGATGAATAGCTAAGAGATATGAAAAGTAGCTAAAAGTGATGGTGTTGAGAGAAATGATGGCGTAGGACAGAGGCAAACCCCTGGCAGCTGGCCTCAGGGATTGGGCTTCATTAAATCCCAAGAGACAGATTGTGTGCAATGGACCATGTGAGGATCCTTATTATACAAGATGAATATTTACCACAGCATAGGTCTTTCTATATTGATTTCACATTCTGAACTCAGAACTTAGCAAATAGGAAAGGAAATAATTGGAAGACCATGTTGGCAGCTGAAGTGTTGATTATGACAGTGCTTCTTGCTCCAAATAATTAAAACATGACTCCAGACCTCATCATTTTGTTAAGAATCCTGAAACTTCAATATCTCAAAATTCTGAACTCCGGACTTAGCAAGTAATAGAGCAAAACAGTAATGAGCTAAGATGATGTGGCCACTCTGGTCTGAACCCTGTGTGCATCCACAGAGCCATGCCCACGGTATTAGTCACTTTTCTGTTGCTGTGATAAAGCACCATGACAAAGGAACTTATAAATGGAAGAATTTATTTGAGCTTACGATTGGCGGTTCCAGGGAATTAGAGTCCATTGTAGCAGGAGGCATGGTGGCTGGAGACTGGAGCAGCAAACCGAGGGTCACATCTCACAAAGAGCACAGGAAGCAGAGGGAGAGCAACTGTAGACCACGAGGCTTGTTAAAACTCACTAAGCCTGCCCCCAGTGACACACTTCCTCCAGCACGGCCACACACCCCAAGACCTCCAAAAACAGCGCCACCAACTGGAGACAAACGTCTGAATACCTAGAACCTATGGGGGACACTCATTCAAACCACCACATTCCACTCCCTGTCCCCCATAAGCTCCTGACCATATAAAATGCAAAATGCATTCAGTCGAACCCCAAAAGTCCCCATAGTCTCCACCAGTTTCAATGCCATTCAAAAGTCCACAGTCCAAAGTCTCTTCTGAGACTCAGGCCAATCTCTTAACTGTAAGCTCCTGTAGAACCAAAAGACAAATTACAAACTCCCAACATACAGTGGAACTGAATACACATTCCCATTCCAAAAGGGAGGAATAGAGGCATAGTGAGGAAATACTGGACCAAAACAAGACTGAAAACCAGTAGGGCAAACACCAAGTCCAGTAGCTCCGTAAGCAACTTCTGGGACTTTACTTCTAGAGGATTTAGATGGCTCAGCTCTTCCAGCTTTGCTTGCAACACACATCTCTTTCTTAGGCTGGTACCACTCCCTGTATGCAGCTCTCCTTGGCAAATATCTCACAGGTCTGGCATCTCGAATGTCTTCTTGGGGTCTCCGCTGCCAACCAGGCTTCACATTCACAGCTTCACGCAATGGCCTATCAGGGCCTTCTTTATTCAGGGACGCCCCTGCTGCACTCTGCCTGGCCTCTGTGGCTCTCTGAAACCGTGGAGGAAGAACTGATGACCCCTTCACTCTTGCAAACTTCATGCCTCTAAAGCCAGCACCACGTGAATGAAATTGCCGAATCTGGCTGCAAGTTCGGGATGGACTCTCTCCTACTTTAACCACATTTGCAATTTTTCTCTGCCCTGGACTTGTTGGAGGATTAGCTGGGTGTGGTCTTGCCCTGAAGGTACTGATTCTTTTGTTTACTTGTAAATCTCCAGGCCTCTCCTTAATCACTTTAGTCTCCTTATGAAAGGGAGCCTCTCCTTCACATGCCTTGGCCACACCTTTAATCTTCCTAGTGTACTTTTCAGATCCAAACTGTACATTCTGCATTTCCTTCTGCCCCATTTGCTCTTTTTCACTGTAGATCTGTATAATATTCACCATTAAAAGCCACGCCACCATTTCTACATTAGGCTGTCTTGAAATATCCTCTGCCAAAGACATTAGTCCATTGCTTTTCAACTTAGCATCAGGCAAGCATTTGGGCTGTGGGCAAACTGCTGCCAGACTCTTTATCAAAATATCCCAGTTGCTGCCTAAGTCTTTATTTTCCTCTGGAACTACATTTTTTGCAGCAATGCTTTCTTCCAGGCTTCTACTAGAATGGCCTGTTAAGCTCTGCTTACAGTAGTCAACAGCTTTTCTAGCCCAAAGTTCCAAAGTCTTCCACATTTCTCCAAACATCCACATGGTCAG
Source organism: Rhizomys pruinosus (assembly GCA_009823505.1). Taxonomy (NCBI): domain Eukaryota; kingdom Metazoa; phylum Chordata; class Mammalia; order Rodentia; family Spalacidae; genus Rhizomys; species Rhizomys pruinosus. Next base: position 194,536 of record VZQC01015217.1, on the reverse strand, counting down.
GTTCTTCACAGCCAGCACCCCACTCCTGGTACCAAATTACTGTATTAGTCACTTTTCTGTTGCTGTGATAAAACACTATGACCAAGGAACTTATAAAAGGAAGAGTTTATTTGAGCTTACGATTGACAGTTCCAGGGAATTAGAGTCCATTGTGGCAGGAGGCATGGGGGCTGGAGCAGCAAGCCGAGGGTCACATATCACAATGAGCACAGGAAGCAGAGAGAGAGAAAGCAACTGTAGACCACGAGGCTTGTTAAGCTCACTAAGCCTGCCCCCAGTGACACACTTCCTCCAGCACGGCCACACACCCCAAGACCTCCAAAAACAGTGCCACCAACTGGAGACAAACGTCTGAATACCTAGAGCCTATGGGGGACACTCATTCAAACCACCACACCCACTTAGCTGCACATGCCACAGCAGTGAGCAGAGCAGAGCTGGCCTGCCCCTGGTCAGTGGACATCAGCAGCAGCCTGTGAAAATTTTTAACCTCCATCATATTCATCTGAACTTATGCCCACTAGCTACCATTTCTTCATGTTTCTCAACACCTTTTTCAGGCAAAATGCTTCTATTATCTGAAAAATGTAGATAAAGCTTTCCAAGAGTTTGTCAAATCTCAAAGCATTGATTCTCTGTATTACAGACTCATTTAGCTATAATGTTTCAAACTACAATAATTAAATTATTTTAAATACATGCATCATTGTAATTATATATGCGTTAAACCTTACAAAACATTGAATCATCATTGTAATATTTTCAATAAATATATGAGAGAAAATTCAGAGTGCAGTTTGTGCTTTAATAACAAGTACAGTATTTCATTCTTCTCAGGACCACACTGAAATAGATCTGTGCTGAAAAATTTTAAATATCCACAGTCTATCAAAGGAATGATTCTAAAATATAGCAAATATGGTATAGATTGAGAGTATTAAGCATGATTGAGTATTAGAGGAATACATGGATTAAACTGTCAGAAGACCCCAGTAAGGTGATGTAAAATCCAAGATAGTGAACACATACATACACTTTATACATAATAAATATTGTTGTTCTTAGTCTACCATTTTGTAATAACTTTCACTTATATGAGAATGAGAGCTAAGTGTTATTCATGTTGTATATTAATATTTTAACAATTGAATTAATACATGTTCATGTTTACAAAGAAAAACCAATCCAATCCCATTTATGGATATGTTTCATGTAATTGACTATTCTGTCTGTCTTCATCAGGGTATTTCATTTTCTAAGGTTTTAATGACTAATAAGTACTTAAAAATTGACATTTCTCCTAGTTTTCTTTCATTTATTTTTTTCAAATATCATAAAGTACTTGAACCAATTAGCAAAATGCATACAATGCTTTTTTATATTTTCTATTTTTGGGAAATTCTTTAAATGATCAAGAAAATATTCATTATGTGATTTTAACATCACAGGAAAACAAATATTTGAAATATAATACATAAATTAATATATGTAATTACTTAATTTAATTTTGCTTGCAGTATACAATTTTTTTTCATTAAGGTACCAAAACAGTATCTGTGTTTCTCAACACAATGAACAATCCTGTATGTTCCATCCATAGAGAAGCTTTGTTGCAGCAAGATTGAATGCTGTATTCAAGTAGTCCTTCACATTTTGTTCCAATATGTTCAGCCTTGAAAAACTGATTTGGGTTGTTTGTGTTTCATGGTTTTCTTTGAATGTAGTATACAAAAAATAAGAAGCTTTAAGAAATCAGATCTTAATTGACAAAATTTAATTTTTTAGTACATCTGTGTGTGTGTGTATACAAAAAAAAATAAAAAAAAAAAAAAAAAAAAAAAAAAAAAAAAAAAAAAAAAAAAAAAAAAAAAAAAAAAAAAAAATAGATATATATATATAATAATATATATAATATTATATCTATACATTTTGTGTGCATGTTTGTGTGTATGTATATGTGTGTGTGTGTGTGTGTGAGAGAGAGAGAGAGAGAGAGAGAGAGAGAGAGAGAGCATTTGAACCTGCTACTGTGACCTACATCTTTGATCTCTGCACTTAGGAGGCAGAAGCAAGGAGTTCTCTTTGAAATGGAGACCAGCTTGATCTACAAAGTGAGTTCTAGGCAAGCTGGGGATGCAGGGAGACTGTCTCTCAAAAAGTAAAACAAAATGAAAGCAAAATTGCCTATTAAATAGGGTTATTTAAATTGGCTCTTTTGTCACAAGACAGAGAGCACATATATTTCTTATGTACTATGAATAACATGATAAATAAATGCATAATTAATATTATACATGTCATGCTTTGCATAATATTTTGATTATATGTGAAATATTATCAATATTTCATTATTAAAAATAATATTTTATTGTTTTCATTTTTTTTACTTTGGAATGGTTTAAATGAATTAAACTATTTTAAAATATTACTATTTTTTGATTTTCAAAATACAGAAACAGATTTAACCTCTAGTGCCAATGCTGCAAAACATTTATTGTCTGGAGGCAATGAAAAGGAAAGAAACCAAGGAGACATCTGAGCATTTAAGGCTCATGCTTTCTTCTTTCGGATTATTTAACTTTCCATACTTTATTCAACCTCCTCAGGAACAATAAGTTAAGTGGAATCACTGGCTTCTGCTTATTCAGTTCCAAATTCATGGGTTCTTGTTATTGAGTACTTAAAAGATTTGTTACGGAATATGAATTGAATCTGACTCTTAAGTGAACCCTTGACATTTAGGTAAAGGCGGATGCATTAAATGCAGTAGAACCAGCATAATGAGGATGTAGGCTTGAATTCAAGGGCTATTGTAGCTTACAAGATCTCAACAAGGATTTTTTTTAAAAGATTCATTTTTATCTTTATTTTTGTTTACATGTATTTGGGGGTATTCATGCCACATGTATGAAGCTGCCCAATGAAGGCAGTGAATGGCATGAATCTCTTGAAGTTACAGTTACAGCTGACTGTGTGCTGCCTGACTAGGATGCTAAGAAGCAAAACTGGGTACTCTGCAAGGGTAAGAAGAGCACTTTGCTGAGATTACCCTGTCAGACAGTTTAAGGAACTTTAGGAATGACTAGTCAACTAAATGTACATAAACTTATGACAAACTTGTTTTTAAAACTTGTAAACTAATAGATAATTTTAACATTTAACAAACGCCATTTTTTTTCCAATTTAAATAAATTTAAATAAATAAATAAAAATTATTTTATTTCCAAGGTGGGTAGATGGCTCAGCATTTAAGAACACTTGTTGCTCTTGCAGAGATCCCAGGTTTGATTTCCAGCACCCACATAGTAGCTAACAACTATCCATATCTCCACTGCCAGGGGAATCCTATGCCCTCTCCTGACTTCATAAGCATTGCACAATATAATTGCACTTACACATATGCAGACAATACACTCAAACCATTAAGATAAAAGTAGTAAAATACTTTTTGAAGTGTAATTTATTTATATTAGTATGCATGCCATGCAGTGCCCATGAAGGCTAGGAGAGAGTCAGATCCTCTGAAACTGGATTTATAGACAGTTGTTAATGTCCACATGGGTCTGTAGAACTTGATGAAGTAGTTGCAAAGGTCTCCGATGTCAAACTTTGACCCAGGGCTCAGGAACCATTGAGGAAGAAGGCATGGGAAGATCATAAGAGCCAGGGGAGGAGGTGCATGAACACATTAATACAAAGTCTTACAGGCTCCTGGAAACTTCTTTGCTCATATGAACCTACAGCAATGCAGCCAATCTGAACACTACCCACAAGAACCTAAGCTTACAAAAACCCATTACAGAAATGTGAAAATGGTCCACAAGACCAAATCTTAGCCAAAGAATTATTGTCAGCAGATAACTGCTGGGTGAGGAACAGCCAATCTTCTTAAAGGGAGGGACTCTAGATAGGTTGACTAGATCTCACTGGATGAAATTGCACTGACTCCAGGGGACAATGACTTGACTAGATGGACCTTAACGTCAATGAAATAATGCATGAAATTCGAGGGAATGGTATGGGAGGGTGCAAATGGGAAAGGGAGTATAAAGATGATCTGTATGAAATACTCACGAATTCGATAAAAATATCGAAATGATGGAAGGAATACCATAATGGGGAGTAGTTGACTAAACTTAAAATGAAAATGAATGCAGCAGATTCAGATGATAAGTGTTTCTATGTGTTAATTATATGGTGAATTTATAGCAATTTTAACAATTATACATGAAATTTTGGTAGGAAGAAGGGCTATAAAAATGGCCTCATGTGGAAATGACTTTTCTGTGAATTACCCTGTAACAAGCCTTCACAGATGAAACATTTGGATAGCTTTGTTTACCTTATGTTGTGAGAACGTTTAGAACTATGTGTTGCTTCTTTTCACGTACTGAGTTCTTAGGTTGTTTAGAATTAACAAACTTATAAGGAAAGCAACACAGTCCCACAAAGTTTTGAAATCCCTAGATAAAAATCTCTTGAAAGCTTATCAGAGTGAAGAGCCTTAATCTCACACCATAGTACAAGTTTATGATTTAGAATATTATGTGTGCATGTACTGTGAGAAGGAAGTAATTTCAAACACTAAGGATGTTGAAAATATCTCTCCCAAAAATGTTGAAAGCAACATGTGGCAGAGGATTATGGCATCTCTTTGTGGTTTTTGTATGCTTTTCTGAGAACATGGGTTCAGGAAAATTACTATTTCCTTTGGAAAACTGTTATCAAAGGTTGTTCACGCCTTTCCCATGTTATGCTTGATACGCTGTTTAATAAATATGCAATGGCATCCTTTACTTGTCAAATATCACTAAGATAACAGTTCTGCAAAAAATCAGAAGATTTGGTGCTCAACTGGGTTAAACTGCTCTTAAGACTGATTTTTTTTTTTTTTTTGATTTGCAGACACCACAACATCACTATGCTCACCCGGAACTAGGGTCTTTGTCAGTGGTCATTCTGAACCATCTCTAAATGTAAATGCTATCCTGAAAATTAAATACATCAACCATCACTCATTTGCATGTTCTATATGTCCAGAGTGTACCAATTTTTATTAATAAGTAGAAAATTTATAGTAATGATTAACAGCATGGTAGAAACATAGCATAAGTATTTTCATTTTTGTAATTGAACCTCCATTTGGTGAAGAATATGTTTTGATGAATGAAACGTGTAAACATGTTTTGAAGATTTGATATTTTGGGACTTGTTTTTCTGAATTAGAGTGTGAGTGCTTGTAAATAAAGTGACAGGTCTGCAAGAAAGAGATAAGACGCCACCCAGGGCCTCAAACTCAGAATAAAAGCTGAGACTGAACTGATAGCAGGCAAATGCATGGCAGGTCTACCCTGGATGCATGTGAGACTGTGGTGCATAACCACAGCCAATGCCTCCTGCTCTCAAGACTCCAGAGACTGAGGCTGGGGCCCTCTCCAGGCTCCTGCAGTTAACATTATGCTTTCCGGTCTGCCTGAACAGACAGAGGGTTCCGGCCGAGTCAACTGATCCAGCGTGCTGAGACCTTCAGACAAGTCTGATCTCCAGGCGAAGCTGTCTCACCTGAAACCAGAGTGGCCCTCAACTAAGATTTGATCGTGAACTCCTTAAGGATTGACTGGTAGCTATAGTTTGTGTATGTATGTTTGTGTGTAATAAAGCATTTGAAACTCACAGCAGCCTCTGTGGTTATTCAGCCATTGTCTGAAGTTCTTTAAGGAGTGCTCAGGACACAACATTAATTCAAGCCTCTCCTGATATTTTTTATAGATTTGTTTATGCCCGATTTATTCATTGAAATGAAACTTATATTTACGTTTCTAAGTAATCATCGTTCGACATACACAATGAGGTTGAGCTTCCAAAAGCAACAAGGAAACTAAAATGGATGTGAACAGGCAGTCTATTCAGCCAATGAAAGACCAGGAAATATTTACCATTTATACACACTCTTTTCAGTTCTCACCTCACAGAGTCTATGTCAAAGGAAAACGTTAAGTGCTAATGAATCATTTTCCTTCTTAATTATTTATTTATGCTTCTGTTTTTCTTTAGTCAGATTCTAATTATGTCCATCTAGTTTGTCTCAAATGCATGATCTTTCTACTTCAGCCTCCCCAGAGCTAGAATCCACAGCACACATCACTTCTTTCATCTATCATTTTAAAAAGTGACTGGCCAGGGTAGAATACTTACCTGTCATGTGAAGGATGTATGTCTAATCCCCATTACTACAAAAATAAACACAGAAAAGCGATATCCCAAAATTCGTGTTCTCATAACTGTTGTAATTTAAATGAGAGTAAATACCCTGTCAGGTAAAAATCAATTTCAGCCCTAGGGAGGCAGAAGCAGGCAGATCTCTGTGAGTTTGACATCAACCTGAACTATACAGATATTTTTCAGAATATATCTATACAGATATATTCAACTCAGCTACATAGACTCAAATGATCATTATCACCACTACCACCATCATCATCATCACCATGATCTCATATTGCATATTGTATATATTTTCATTCCAATAGTTGCCTACATGTTTTTTTTAGAATTTCATCAAGACATTTGACAAATGATTTGTTTTTTTACAATTATAAACACTTAAAAACTAGTCTTATATAAAGATGTATTGAGACCACACATGCAAGTGTACAGATGGCCTCTGGAACACCAGAGAGTGTTACCAAAGGCCACTAAACCAATAAAGCAAATACGGGTCTCCTTGAGTCAAGCAAGACTCCACCGTCAGCACCAGCTACACCTCACCTGCCTGGAAATACTGTGCAGCAGAGGCAGCCATATGCCTGTATATCCCAAATCTAATTGGCTATTGGCTCTCTCCTTGGAGGAATAACCCCTGGCTGATGCCACAAGCTTACATCCTCTACAGGTTAGGAGATCTCATAAGCCACAGTACAGACCCTGTCATACTTAACAGGAAAAAATGTAATTCATGGATCAACATATCATCTAAACATTTGTCTATACCAAAGCGATACCTACCATAACTATTACCGCGTTTAAATACCTATATATCTAATTGCTTGTGCTTCATTAGTAGGATCGAAAGGGTATTCCTGGACAAACTGTTTAGCCCATGAAAGGAAACAGCCAGAATTGACCTAAGTCCAGGACAACGCTCCAGAGAGAGTGGACTGATCTGCTTCTCATCCCACATGTTGCCCCCTTTTCTTTTTTTTAAAATTTTTTTATTTAATTTTTTATTTATTTCTTTTATGTGCATGAATTGTAACTGTCTGCAATGCAAGTTTGTGCACCCGTGTCGTGCAACTGCTGCCAGAGTCAGAAGTAGGTGGTCGGATTCCCTGGAGTGGAGTTCTCCTGGAAATGGCGTTTCAGATGGTTCTTGGCCCGCCATGTGGGTGCTGGTGATCGAACCGGGTTCCTCTGCAAAAGCTGGGTCGGGCTGGGTCCTAACCGCTAGGCCATCTCTCCACCCCTCTGCCCTTTCTAAGCCCAGGGAATAAATTGCAGAAGTGGGGGCTGTGGTATAATGTAATGGCTGCAATTGGGGTGAATGTTGAACCTACAGCATGTAAGTCTGGACCCTTCATTTGACTAACCTGATTTGAAACATACAACCCCTCACCCCACGATGGAAGGTGGGGCTGTGGGGGTTTGGGCAAAACAGCCTGCAAACATTGTTTCTACATGAAGGATGCTTGTACTCATGGATTCTCACTTTAGCTAAAAAACATGAAAAAAAAAAAAAACTGAGAGAAATATGCAGGACAGTTATGGCAGAATGCATGATCTCGGTTGGGGTGGGGGTGGGGGGGAAGAGAAAGGGAAATATGCCTGAACTGAATTGGAAAATGATGTATGAAATGCACAAATCATCAATAAAATAATGTTAAAAAAAAACTAGTGTTATAGAAGACTCAGTTATTGAAGAAGTGTGACTTGGCTAAGTGTAGGCATAAGAAAAGTAAAACATATTTGAAGTTATAGTAGGTGTGCATATATTGGAGTTTGGACATTCAGAGTTGAAAATGAAAGCACATACACTGAGAAGTGTGTTGAAGGTGCCTGAAGTCATAAGCTACTTCTCAAAGAGCAAACAAAGTGGTTTACTCTACTCATCACTGACTGCCTTAGGTCCCCTCTTCTTAATTACATCAAAGAGACCTTTTTATTTTGGATTCTCTCCCTTTAGTTCTTTGATTTGTTCTTTACATTCCTTGATTTCTTTAACTATGTTTAATTTTTCTTTTAAGATCTGTGTCCTGGTTACTTCTGGGGAGAACTCATTGTTGGAATCTTCTATAGGACTGAAAAATTTTGGCCAGGATTTATTATTTATTTTTCCCATGTTGTTGATTTTTCATTGTTGTTTTGCCATGTGGATTTGATTTGTGGATGGTAATCCGATGCAAAATTCGAGTGTTTCTTTGTAGGGTTGCAGGCCTGTACTTCTAGGTTGGCTGTGGAGTGGCAGGTTCCTTGTCTCTTCTGTTACCTTGTGCCCTGGGTCTCTATAGCTTTTCCCACCAAGATGTCCTCATCATGGAGATGTTTGTGTGTGTGGCGGGGGGAGCAATCACCTCCAAGGTGCACAGACCCTTACCCATCCGCACAGGAAGTTGGGGTGGTGCCAGCCACGTGGGTGCAGTCCCTGCCCCAATCAGTTCCCCCACTGAGCTGCACAGAGTTGTGCAAAGGTGATTTGACCCCCAAACACTTCATTTGTCTAGTAGAAGCATGCTGCATATCATCAACAGAAAATATAAATTACAACAATGGCGACAAGGGAAATTCTTGGCCTATTGTGAAGATAAAAGGCAAATTTATGTGTATCCCTATTAATTTTTAGAGTAATACATGCTGTATATAATTTGCAACTGTTTTATTTTCATTCAGAAAAAAGATCCAAAGTGGAGGAAAACATCTAATACACATTTAACACAACTTTGCCGTGCCTCAGCACAGAATGATCCCACACACTAGTGTTAAGTATGTGTTTGGGGATAATTGATTAGAAACTTGACATCTTGGAAGAAATGAGACTAACATTTGATGAAATATTCAGAAGTGTTTAATTCCTGAAATAAATAGCTCTAATCCATGAGCAGTTTAAGGCTCCTTTGCTCAACATTTCTTGCTTTTAGAATCAATGAGTCTCAAGATAAACCTATGATCAGGGAGAATAATTTAGTTTCTATGCAGTAATGTAGAAAATACAGGGAAATTCTATAATAAATAGTATAAATTATTTATTTTTTATTCTTTATAATAAATTATTGTATACATAAATGATTTATATTACTTAAGAGGGTAGTTTTAGATATAGTCATAAGAAAAGAAGCTCAAGGGGCTGGAGAGATAGCCTAGCGATTAAGAGCACCGACCACTCTTGCAGAGGACCTGGGTTTGATCCTCAGCACCCACATGGCAGCTAAGAACCGTCTGTAACCCCAATTCCAGGAGAACTCCAGTTCCAGGGGAATCTGACGCCCTCTTCTGACCTCTGTGGCATTGCATGACACGGGTGCACAAGAAACCTGCATGCAGACAGTACATTCATACACATGGAAAATAAATAAATAAAAATTAAAAAAAAGAATAGAAGCTCATTACCATATCTGGATACCAAGTTCCAAGTTCAAAAATGAGTTTGAGATCAGCTTCCCAGTGTTATACGAAGTCAGCAAGTCAGGGCTGTAAAAATGGGGATGAAGTGGGCAGAGGCTCAGCTGATGGCAGCAGTGATCAAGCAGTGGATAAACACCTATGTCTTGTGGCAACAACATAAAATGAAACACATTAAAGCCATCCATTCACAAGAGTAAAATTATAGTAGCCACTCTCATGGAGCAGATTACTGATGAGTGTTTGTGGAATATACTGAATTTACCTGAAGTAAATAAATTAAGCCAAGTTACAAGCAATATATCTTATGAACCAAAGAATGTATTATCTATACATTAACCATGAAATATGTGGATATAAAATTAACACTGTTTCTCCCTGGACACTCAAATGAGCTTGGCTGCAAATCTGAGAGAGCCCTACCCCCTCTGACTGGTCTCCACAAGTAGACAGCACCTTAAAGATACAGGAAGAGAGGATTTTAGTTTATATCATATTGTTAATGTCATGTGCAAGTAGTCATAGTCCCTGTGACTTCAGGATTGATATATCCATATGCTATTCAGAAGACAGAACTGTCATACCACTTCTTACCATCCTGTACCTCTTACATTTTTGTCCTCTTTAATGTTCATTGAGCCTTGGTGATGATGTGGTTAATCTAAATGTCTCATTTAAAGCTAAGGACCTAGTCAATTATTTTTAGTACTTTGCCCAGTTATGCCTCTCCCCATTTAATGTTGTCTACTGCTAAAAGAACATTTTCTGACATAGATAGACAACATCCCATGTCTACAAGCATAAATATATTAAGAAGATAATTTGACAGCATGACCATTTTGCAAAATAACAATTTTAGGTTCTATCTTACAGGCTATGATCTCTCCAGCCATGAACTTTTGAGCAGGATTATAATATTCAGCATACTGTTCTGTCCTAGGGAAAGGACTTCAGATCTATTCAGAAAACTTAAGAATCTGTTCCCTCTAAGATTTGCACCATTATGGCACCATAGGCACTTCTTGAGCATCAGGTCTTTATTGTAGCATGCAGGCTCCAGGCTGCGTAAGAGTGAATCCTTTCTATCCAGGAGGAATCATTTTCAGTAGCTTCATGGTTTAATTAACAGGAAGTGTGCCAAAAAACACATTTATGTCTGTAACTTGACATGTGTTAAAAAATAAACACCATTACATCTACATCTTGACATGTGTATCAAGTTATCCAAATGGCAACAAATTTTCCATACTTTTTTCTCATAGTCTTTTTCAATCTGACTGTCCTCTGCAAGCATTCCCAATTTAATACACTATTCTAAGAATTATAGCTAGGATCAGTATTTGAGAGAGAACATTTGCCTTTGGGGTCCTACAATACCTTACACAGTCAAGTATATTCCAGTTCCATTCATCTTACTGAATTTTTCATAATTTAATTTTTGCAGCTGAATAAATCCCATCATGTTTTATATTTTCATTATACATTCATCAGTTCATGGCTATCTAGGCTGGGTCTATTTCCTAGTTATGATAAATGAAACAACAGTGCTTGTTGCATAAGTTTATTGGTAGTGAAACATGTGCTGAAGAAAGGAATATATATATATATATATATATATATAATGTGTGTATGTATGTTTGTGACTGTGTGTGTATTAAGCTGTTCACTTACAAAATACATGTATATGTGTTTATATTTTATTAATATAGTAGGCCTGACACTTTGATATTTAGATTTTAAAAGATGTTTTAATGTTGTTTGATTACTATTGTTTCAATTTATTTGCTTTTATCCAACTTTGGGGTTTTTGTGATTTTTAACATTTTTAATTCTTTGTAAGAAATTGGTTATAACTTGATTACTGGTAATTATGTGTGCATAATACTTCAGTTGTGTTTAGATGTAGATACATGCATACATTTTTGTGTGTATATGTATGTACTCTATCATGTAATTTTTCTCCAGAACAAATTGAGATAGGTAAGTTTTGCGGAAGCTAATTGGACTCCCATTTAGCTAATGAACATTTCCATTTACAATATTATTATTCTTGTTTCTTTGGGGAAGTGCAGGTGATACTTTCATAGTATTGAGTCATACTGTGCAAGATATGTGGCTACTTAGGGAATTTGCTTTTACTTTTTTAACAATTACCTCACTTTTACATTGTACACTATGTCTTAAGATATTCATTCCTTTAGTATGGATGTATTCATCATGCCTGGATTGGTGAAGGTGGTGTTCATTACTATTCAAGAGAAAATTTTACTTGAAGATAGAAGCTGTAATTATTTTGTCTTTACTAACAAGAGTCCTTCTGGAAATGATCCAAAGCTAACATCTCCCTATTAATGTGGGCTATAAAAGGAGCATTTCTATAAAGCATTTTAGATGATTTTAGTCATTTTTGAGAAATATTTTAAACATTGTTTAATCATCTGATTTTATATAAGTAAAATAGTATTAACTTTGAAAATTTTGGAGAATTGGATAATATGTTTTACATTTCCGTGAATGAGCCCCACTGAGTTACACACATTAACGTCTGCATATCTTTTCCTGATGGAGATATATTGACCCAGGTAGGAAGCAGACTGTAGCAACAAATTTTTCATATCTTGCAAAGTTTGAACTGAACAATTCTTCTATCACTTAACAATGAAAGGAAAAAATTAAGACCATCAAAAATATGATGCAATAAATAGAGTCAGCACTTCCAACCTGCAAGTTATGCATTAGCATGTAAGAAAGTATGACTGGGGAATCATATACCGAAATAGAGCATGTATAGATAGTTGCCTTCTTGTCGTTTTAGGCCAACAAATATTACACAGTATTAGAAGCAATCTAGATAAGATATAACCATTTTTGCTCAGAGATATCCATTTCCTTTTTACAAGCAGTATTTCTTTTCATCACCTTTGTGTTACTTATAATAGTCTATATTTTCAGAAAATTAACAGATGATAGAGTTCCTACATAAAATACATTTTTCTTAACCTAACTATCCTGCATTTACATGACACACTTATAAAGAATGGGCACAGGATGGTTATTCATGTTTAAATAATGTCATGCTTCATTCAGAACCTAAAGTTTTCACCTACTATTTGTTTTCTGGTTTGTGAAAAACATCACATTTCCTTTAGCCCTCATTTGTCCCTGGAATCCCCTCGAATGTGCTGGTTTGTATCCTTGTCATAATCCTTTATATTCATTAAAGGAAAAATACAACAAGAAGATATTCCAGTGTTAAGCATATATGTACCACACAAAGAGTACACAATCCAATTAAAAATTATTAGATTTAAAATAACACGTTGATTCTAACATAGTGATAATAAGTGACTTCAGTAACTTGCTGCCACCAATAGACAAGCAAATCAGAAAAAAACTAAATGAAGAAACCCTGGAGTTAAGTGATGCAATAAATAAAATGTACCCAACAGACATCCACAGAATATTCCTCCGAAATCCCTGACACCCCCCCAAAAAACCCCATTTTTTTCTTGGAACTCCATTGAACTTTCTCCATAACTGACCACATATTAGGACACAAAGCTAGTCTCCATGAATTTAGAAAATTTGGAATATCCATCTTGTATTATATCTGAACATAAAAGAGTAAAGGTATATATCAACAATAAAAATGGAACAAATTGGGCTGGAGAGATGGCTTAGCGGTTAGGAGCACCGACCGCTCTTGCAGAGGACCCGGGTTCGATCCCCAGTACCCACATGGCGGCCGAGAACCGTCTGAAACTCCAATTCCAGGAGAACTCCAGTTCCAGGGGAATCCGAGACCCTCTTCTGACCTCCGCGGCATTGCATGACACGGGTGCACAGACTTGCATGCAGACAGTACATTCATACACATACAGAAATAAATAAAATTTAAAAAAAATTAAACAAAAATGGAACAAAGTACACAAAGTCGTAGAAGCTAAGCAACAATTATTTAATGAATAGTAGATTGAGGAAGACATCAAGAACAAGAAGGAAAATTTAAAGTTCCTAGACTTGGATGGAAATGAAAAAAAAATGCAAAAACCTATGGGAGTCAAGGAATGCTTTCCTTAGGGGAAAATTAAAAACACCTTACATAAAGAAATAAATTAATGATGCAACTGAAGGTTTTAGAAAACCAAGAACACACAACACCCACTCGGGAGGCAGAGGCAAGTGGATCTTTGTGAGTTCAAGGCCAGCCTGGTCTACAGAGTAGGTCCCAGGACAGCTGAGGCTACAGGGAGACCCTGTCTCGAAAAGACAGAAAAAAAAAAAAAAAATCAAGGCCCGAATTAATGAAACATAAATGAAGAAAGAGATAAAAAGAATCAATGAAATCAACAGTTAATTCTTTGAAAGGATTATAGAGGTTGACAAAATTTTATTTAAATTAACCCAAAGAAAGCGAGAGGAACCATGTTAATAAACTCACTGATGAAAAGGGAAACATTAGAACTGACCCTGAGGAAAATTCAGATAATTGTAAGTGTAAAGTTTTAAAAATCTATAATTGATTAAAACAGATAAAATTTCACTAAAATAAACAATGAAATTAAATGGACACTAATTGGAAAACAAGAGCTCAAATTATACCCAGGAGAACTTAATATTATACAAAAGGAGCACCAAAAATTCCAACAAAAAACTCAAAATAATCAACACTTTCATCAACGTGACAAGTTACTAAATCAAATCACAAAATGTCAGTATCCTTTCTAAATAGCAATAGCAAGCAATCAGAGAGAAAGAGTTCACAGAACATTCCAATTCACAATAGCCTCAAATGAAAATTTTAACTCTTTGGTCAATGAGATTCAGGAAGACAAAGTGAGGTTGAAAGAACTCCCATGCTCATTAATTGGTAGAAACAATATTGTGAAAATGACCATTTTGCCCAAAGAAATTTAGATTCAATGCTCACTAGAAAAGAAATTCCAAAGACATTCTTCACAAAATAAGAAAATAAAATATCCTGAAATTCAAATGGAAACACAAAATATTCCAGATCCAAAGGAATCCCAAGCAACAAAATCAATGCTTTGAACATTACCATGCTATATCTCAAACCATATTTCAGAGCTCTAGACATAAAAAGAGCACAGTATTGGCACAAAAGAGACATGTAAATCAATGGAACAAAATATAAGAGCTAAACATGAGGGCACTCAATCTTCACTATCTGATACTTGACAAAGGTGCCAAGAACACACACCAGAGAAAAGACAGCATTTTCAACAAATGGTGCTGGCAAACTGGATCTCCATTTGTAGAAGAATGAAATCACAACATACCCTATACAAAACTAAACTCCAAATTGATCAAAGACATGCTAAAATCAGAATATCTGAAGGAGAAATATACAGTATCCTAAAATACATAGGTGCAGAAATGGACTTGTTAAGTCAGACATCAGTTCCTTAGGAAATCAGGTCAAAAAGACAAGTGGGATCTCACAGAAATAAAAGAGTAAGATCTCCCCTTTTCTGTACAGTAAAGGGGAAAATAAAACAAAAACAAAAAGGAAACTAAATTAAAAAAAAATGGTCAACTGAAGAGGAAGCTCACATAAAGGATGAAAATCTTCACCACTTACACAGCTGACAGAGGACCAATAACCAGAACATAAAAAACTCAAAATAATGCATCAAGAGAACAAATTTCCACATTTAAAAATGTCTTCTGTATTTGAATAAAGAGCTTTTGAAAGAGGGAATAAAAGGACTAGAGAGATGGATCTGCACCCACATAGCAGCTAACAACAACAACAACAACAACAACAACAACAACAAAAATTCATGACTCCAGTTCTAGGTTATTCGATGCCATTTTCTGGCTTCCAAGGGAATTTGCAACATCGGTACACTTATATGCACGCAGGCATAACACCCCTACATATAAAATAAAAATAAGTAAATGAAAAATTGAAAAGAATAAAGATGACAAGACACACTTAAAAGTTTCAACATCCTTAGTAATTACAGAAATGCAAATAAAATCCACTTTAAGACTTCATTTTACCCTGTTCAAAATGGCTAACATTAAGAAAACAATTGATGTCATTGCTTGTTCTTCATTAGTAGGATCGAAAGGTTATTCCTGGACAAACTGTCAGCCCATGAAAGGAAACAGCCAGAATTGACCTGAGTCCAAGTCAACAGCTCCAGAGAGAGTGGACTGTTTTACGTCTCATCCACCTGTGCCCCTTTTCTAAGCCTAGGGAACAACCTGTGTAAGAGGGGGCGTGGTAGAATGTAAGGGCTGCGATTGGGGTGAATGGTGAAACTACAGCAATGTAGTCTGGACACTCATTTGATCAACTTGATTGAACAAACAACCTGTCACCCCCCACTGGATGGTGGGGCTGTAGGTGTTTGGGCACAACAGCCTGCAGATAGGTTTTGCATGAAGGATGCTTGTACTCATGGATTATCACTTATAGCTAAAAA
>VZQC01015217.1:144086-165792 GCA_009823505.1 Rhizomys pruinosus | reverse complement strand
CAATTTTCGAAGGTCAGGGTCTCACACTAACATGAAAATCCCCGCTGTCCTTGCACTCAGCTGGACTTGGGAGATCTCAGATCTCAAGACAACACCACCTTTTATACCAGCTGGGAGGATAACTCCGCCCCCACAGCCACAAAAGCCAATTAAGCCAAAGACAACTGGATTAATGGATTAACTATATTAAATAAATCAGCAATCAGCTTTGCTGAAGCACCCAGCTGCTGCCTACCTACCTGCACTTGCCTCAGCTGGACTCTGGAGATCTCCACATTAAACATTTTAAAGTTAATTTTGTAGTTAGGGACTAATCATTTAGAAAAGATAAATTCTGGAGTTCACATGCCCCAACTTTGCATTTCAAATTTCTTCAGGCACCCCAAATTTAATCTGCTTCAAAAAACAGTACATTATAAATTTCAAAAATCTAGATTTTTAATTAGAACACTATGATAAATTGTATTGTCAATGCTGTTTATGTAAATTTCAGTGTTAATTAGTTTAGCAGGGTGCTGTAATTAAAATAACATTCTTCCTAATTAACAAAATAATTCAAACTTTAACTAATGAAAATGATATATGATCATTTTTTTAGAAGTTTTTTATTGTTTTTATGTGTATGAATGTACTGTGTGCATGTAGGTTGTGCACCCGTGTCATGCAATGCCTCGGAGGTCAGAAGAGGGCGTTAGATTCCCCTGGAACTGCAGTTAAAGATGGTTCTTAGCCACCATGTGGGCGCTGGGAATCAAACCCTCGTCCTCTGCAAGAGCAGTCGGTCCTATTAACCGCTGAGCCATCTCTCCAGCCCATGATATATGATCTTTATACCATCAGGTTTCTTAACTGACAGTCAGGTTTAGTACTATTAGGATACTGAAGATCAATTCAAGTTGTAAGCTTAACAATAGATATAACATTAAGCAATTATGCATGTTTACTTTTCTCCATTCAAGAATGTTTTATTTTATATCACTTTCAAAACTATATATTTTAATGTTGAGTGTAGTGGTGCACACCTTCAATTCCAACATTCAAGAAGCAGAGGCAAGGGGATCTCTCTGAGATTACATCAAGAACTCATCTTAAAATAACAAAGGGAGAATAATTTATTTTATTAGCAATTTTTGTATGTATGAGCATATAAACAAAATCCATTTTTCAGCAAATGAAGATAAATAATTTGATTAATAGAGGTCATTGTCTGCATTATCTTAAAATTTTTTGTCATATGTTTTATAAATATTTTTTTTTTGGAGACAATGAAACTTTATTAAAAATCCAAATGGCTAGTAAAACCCATCACTGCTTTACACAGCAAACAGCTATATCACCATTTCAAGTAAGTGACTGGTACAAAGACAACATGGTACACTTATCCAAAAGATAAGGTGCCATGCTGGGGTAGAACACTACGTGTGCAAAGGCCCCAGGCAAAAAATGGCATTTGGTAAAAGGGAGGTGTGTTGCCCATCTTTTGGTCTACAGGAGCCTTGGCCCAAGTTGCTACTCCTTGGCCTTGTCATGGGGGATCACCTCAGTGAGGCTCTATCATCTATCAGTTCAGTGGGCTAGGTGAGCAATGCTGGGTCCAGGCTTTTATTCTTCAAATCCAGGTTTTCTCCAAATCCAGTACTTCTCAACTAGCTAGCAGTTCCTGCTGTACTGTTTAATCCCAGATATTGCTGTGTGTGTCAACCAAACTCCCTTCTGGGAGATGGTGTCACTGCAAGATAGGTCACTCTGCTGCAGAAAGCCAGTGAAGGAAGCTGTTTCCCACAGTGTGACATTTCTGTTTCTGCAGGGCTTCCAGATTATAAGATGTGCTATAGGAACTTGAAGAAATACACCCACACAGACACCTTCCAAAGTTTCCACCCCTCAACTCCATACCCTAAATCCACTTCATACTTATCCTTGCATACAAGAGGAAACCAAACAAACAAAATCTGGAAAGGGAACTTTTTTCTCCTCCTGAATTACTCATCTATTAAATTTTGTTTCAGAGCTTATGCAAATTGGTGTGGTGATCCTTTTGGTAAATAGAAGGTTGACAACAGACAAACCTCAACTATACCACATCTTCAGGTGGTTGAAGGAACCTGGCAGCCTGTAATGAGAAGAATCTGGGACTTTGGTACCAGGGCAATCTCTGCCAGGACAAGCACTTTCACATGAAATTTAAGATCTAAAACCCCCGTGCTCTTTGACCCAAATTTTAGCACCAGTTTCTTTCCACTTCATTTTCTAGGATCCAAATATAATGGAACCATTGTCCAGAGGTAAGCAGGATATGCCTGGAACTTGCTGCGTCCTGAGTTTTTGCACTCATGAACTTTGCTTAACAGACTAAATTTCCATTCTTCATTTTAAGTAGATTCCTGCCTTAGCCCCAGGGGTCACTGGCAGACTTTTATTTCCCAATGGATGAGAGAGACTCCTTCATCTTTTTGGTCATTGTTGGGATGAGGTGCATGTGGTCATCCACACATTTGGCAACACAGCTGTCCAACTGCTGCTTCACCTGCAGCTCCTTACTCCCTGCATCCATTGAGTCTTTGGCTTTGTCATTGCAATGCATGGTACACCGGGCCAGGCGGTCCTGGAACCTTTCCAGCTCATTGGACACCAAGGCCTGGGCCTGGGCCAGAGGGGCATGGCAGCGCTCGATGTATTTGTATACCTGCTGCATAGAAGCCTGGTTGTCCTCACAGCAGTTGGCGCTGCACCGGAACATGAGGCCCCTTGGCAGTGCTGGAACAAAGTGCAGAGGTGGGCCATCAGGTAGCAAAAGTCCCACCCAGGGGTGACCACTGACCGCCATAATCCTGTTTTATATTTTTTTAAAAATTATTGAGTTTTGAATTTCATATAACTTAGTTGGTTCATAGTCAGAGACCCGCCCTCAAATCTACCCCAAATTTCTATATACTCCAGGCATCATTTCA
Source organism: Rhizomys pruinosus (assembly GCA_009823505.1). Taxonomy (NCBI): domain Eukaryota; kingdom Metazoa; phylum Chordata; class Mammalia; order Rodentia; family Spalacidae; genus Rhizomys; species Rhizomys pruinosus. The sequence continues at coordinate 162,841 of VZQC01015217.1, read as the reverse complement.
TTTATCATTAATTTTTTGCAGGCCCATCAAGTTATATATATATTCTTCAAACACTCGTGAATATGTGTCAATCCTCAATATCTTCATCAACCTCCAGGCATCACATTTGAAGAAAACTGACTGTCTTTCTTCCTGTAGCTGTAGATTGCTAATAGTTCCTTAGCTAGTGCAGCCATTGACCACAGAGGAAAATCTATGACTATCACATCACTGAAGGAACATGATATTGGTATACCCAGACATTTGTTCATGTATCAATTTTTACAAGGGTAGTTTCTTTTTTATTTTTTTTAATTTTTTTTATTAATTTTTTTTTATTTCTGTATGTGTATGAATGTACTGTCTGCATGCAGGTCTGTGCACCCGTGTCTTGCAATGCCGCGGAGGTCAGAAGAGGGTGTCGGATTCCCCTGGAACTGGAGTTCTCCTGGAGTTGGAGTTTCAGACGGTTCTCGGCCGCCATGTGGGTGCTGGGGACCGAACCCGGGTCCTCTGCAAGAGCAGTCAGCGCTCTTAACCGCTAGGCCATCTCTCCAGCCCCGGTAGTTTCTTTTTTAAACAGATGGCTACAAGCTGCTCAATTTGCAGAGCAATTTATGGGACACCTAGATCTCACCCTTCCCTCATGAGTGTCAGGGATGATGGTGAAAGAGGAAGTGGAAAGATTTCACACATCATGAGTGCTAGATGACAAGAAAAATGCTTTCTAGAAACAACAAGGGGATTGCACATATGAACCCACAGTGCTTGTGAGAACATGCACAAGAACTGTGCATACCCAAGGCAGACAAAAAAACCCTGTAGGTGAGAGAGGTTGGCAAGATATATCATTTTTAATACAGAAAACAAGCATAATAATTTTTAAATTATTTGCAACTTTTGTTTGCCAAATATGAGGAACAGCAGAATAATTATAATGTTTTTCTAAAAATGCTATTATTTCATGGATTTTTGGAAATTTTTTTAATCTTTCTAGAGACTTGAAAACTCAGAAATTCATTTTCTTGTAAATTTAATTAATTGCTCAATTTTACAGAACAGAATATATGAATGTTCATTTATTATTGTTAGATTTGTCAAATAAACAAAACTGTCTCTTAGAAACAAAATGAATCAAGTGATCACGTGTTAATGACTTGGTGGCCACAAATGGAGCCTTTCTATGGACTTAGATCCTGAGGACAAGGCTTCTAACCCCTGATGAACCAACTGCAGGATTCACAATGAAAAAGGCATTAATTGGAGGTGATGGAACTAGGGGATGGGATCATAATAGATGAATGGATCACAGAAGGCCTGGCTTTGAAGGATGTATAATGTCCCTGGTCCTTGCTTTTGTCTTTCGCTGACACACAATCCTATAACTAGCTTCAGTGCTATGAAATGCTCTAGGTCATAAATTTGAGAAGCCCCAGAAAAAAAAGCCTGATTTAATTCTTGAGACTAAAAAAAAAAAAAAAAAAAAAAAAAAAAAAAAAAAAAAAATCAGTTGCATGACTCCATGAGACATGAATCATTGAAAACTGGAACATAAAATAGTCATGTAAAATGGAGATGAATGGCCTAAATATGTTTATTCTGTTGGTATAAATCTATAAAACCTCACTAAGGCCTTAGATCTTGTTTGAGAGTAGATGCTGTATACATTTTATTATAGATGTAGATGGGCTTTTGTAAGATTAATCAGGAGCTGTATCTGTGTCATTATAAGTAAAGCTTAATTTTAATAAGAGCTTATATTGCTGGGGGCTGGAGAGATGGCCTAGTGGTTAAGAGCGCTGACCACTCTTACAGAGGACCCAGGTTCGAGCCCCAGCACCCACATGGCGGCCGAGAACCGTCTGAAACTCCAATTCCAGGAGAACTCCAGTTCCAGGGGAATCCAACACCCTCTTCTGACCTCCGCGGCATTGCACGACACGGGTGCACAAACTTGCATGCAGACAGTACATTCATACACATACGGAAATAAAATAAAATTAATAAAGAGCTTATATTGCTGTTTGTTTTGAGTATTCAGTCATTTATGTTTGTTCAATTATACATAAGGAGTTCAGCCTATTTTGAAATTGCAGTTAAAGAGGGCATATAAAACTATGTACACAACTTGCTCTAGTATTATTTATATTATCTATGGTGAACTATATGTGAACAAATGTGCTAACATGTAGACAATCCCACAGGCCTGCTGGGGAATTTTGTGGTCCAACCATGAATGAAAGGGAGTGAAAGGCGCAGAGTCAAGACACAGACCCTGGGAATTGGGTGAGCACAAGTAGAGGGCGAGCTGCCACAGACTCATTTACTGGGGGCAAGATTAGGGTTTATGGACTTTTCACCTTCCGCTCTCTTCTTAGTGCAGGCGTCATGTCGCCTTGTGATTGGCCCAGGTCTGTAACTCAGCTGCTCCTATGGTCTTGCCTGCCTAGGGCAGGTTAGGTTGATGAGGGACAAGCACTGCATAATTCTCAGCATACTGGCTACTACATTTCCACCATTTGTATTTAATTTTGCATGAGGAACAGTCCAGTGGGAGTTCGGGTGCCATGCCCAAACCTTGTTCACCCCACCTCCAGCATTCCAACATTTTGACTACATCTGTTTTAGGTTGCTCTGGTTTTGTAGGATCTTACCTGTTGTTGACTGGCCAGCTACAAAGGGAAGAGACCAGGAGCCGTACTGTGGAGGGGAGAGACAAGCTCATTGCCGTGAATTGTGGATGGATGAGAGCCAGATGCGAGTCACCTCATTGGGAGGGGCCCATGAAGAGTCCCTATTGACCCCTGCTGAGAGGACCTGGGCCATTGTTTCATTGACCTGACATGGCTGAAGGCAAAGCAAAACAGACACCTGAAGAGAAAAGGGTAGAGAAGGGCCAGAAGGCAGAGGATGCCCCAGGTGACCATTGTAGCAGGATCAAAATGACTTTAGCTTAGACCAAACCTGAGAAACAAAGTTAGTATCAAAGGCTATGACCTTGGGGCAGGTAGAGTTAAGGGAAACAATTTGAGAACCAAGGGTCAAGGTTTAATTCATGAACTGTTGGTACCAAGGGCTCCTAATGTAGTTGGCAAGCTCCTGATGGTGCCAAGAGATGTTGGTGACTGGAAAAAGGGTCAGGCAAAAGGAGGAGAACATAGGGTAGCAGAACATCTGAACCATAGTGTGTAGTGTTAGGATTTCCTTGCCCAAAAGGTCAATCTGCTGTTGTAAATTGAGGATGGTGGTGTGAAAATGGGAGTTGATGATGTTTCGAGTTTGGAGGGCTGAAGCCAATTGTTCCACAATGGAGCTTAGGGTGGTGGCCATCATAATACTCTGAGTAAGAGATGTGTCAACAGCAGCAGCCTAGGCCAGAGTGATTAGAATGGTGCTGCTGATGAAGGCAGTAAAGCCAAAGTCTCTGCACAACTGCATGCGCCTCATGTGTTCCACTCTGTGAAAGCAGGTGGCATTGGTTACAGGGACCCAAAGGGCAAAGGGGCTTTGAACCAAAGTGCTACCGTGCCTCTGAAAGAGGACCAGCAGTCAGATAAGAGGCAGGGGGAGATGTCTGAGCAGTTAACCAAGATGGTGTTCATAGGTGAGGAGAAATTAGTCAAGAGGAAATGGAAGGGGGGCTTAACACAGACAGGTACAGGGGCAAAGGAGTAGGATTTAGTCTGAGTGACTTTGACAGAGCTCAAAAAAGGAGGAGTTGAAAGTGTACGTACAATTGAAATAAGTGGTGCCATTAAGAAAGAGTAACGAGCGGATATCAGAACATGCTGCAGAACCACGAAGGGACCATTCGTCAAAGAGTGGGTTAAGGAGGTATTGGGTGGGGCCACGTTTGTTATAGTTCGAAGCACTAAATGTGGAGTTGCCCCTCGGGCTTGAAACCATATCCATAAGTCGGAAGTGTTGCCCAGAGGGTAAGATCAGCAGTGGCCTGGGCAGTGAAGCCATTCCACTGAAAAGGAAAACTTTGGAGTAATAGGGAATGGGCTGGCTTGGGGAATAGAAAGCTTGGCTGAGCATTCAGGTGCCATTGGCAGAAGTGGAGCTAATGTGTGGGGTAAGGAATTAAGAAAGGCCTCTAAGTCGGCCCTGGGAGCGATTGCCCTTGAAATCCCTTGAGGTATGGTAGTGAAGGGAGACACAATGGGAGAGGCCCACAGGTGAGTGAGTAAAGCAGATGGTATTGGAGAGATTGTAAGAGGTACCAGTAACGTTAATAAAGAGACCACAGGGCATCACCAGAGGTAAGCCCGTGGATAGGTAGGAGGAGTAAAGGACTGGGAAGGCAGGAGTGTCCTGGGAGACTGGTAAGAGTATAGGTGGCAAGTGAATGAAAGCTCAAAGGTCATGACCATAAGTAGGAGTAAGAAGAGGGGAGATACAAACCAATACCATCAGGAAGCTCCAGAGTCTGGGTCCATGAAAGGGTGGATATTTCTAGAATGGATCCTTAGTGCCTTCTCTGAGGTTTCTGGGAAGATACAAGCAAAGCCTCTGCTTTGGGTTAACAGGGGGTCAGGTCCTCTCCATTGGGATAAGGGATCCTTCCACAGTACAAGGAGAAGTAAGGTGGAGTGGGGGATGCAGCCTCAGTGCTTATCAGTTGGGGAGTTGCCATGTTCATCAAAGGTAAGGAAGTTACCAGTAAAGAAGGTTTTGGTAAGAAGGAGGTGGGAGCCCATGGGGACAGGGAATGGCAGGAGCCTTGAGAGGTGTTCCTTAATGGAGCGATTGGTGCATTCAATGACAGCACGGCCTTGAGGGTTATAGGGGATGCCCGTGGAGTGCTTGATGTTCCATGAAGCAAGGAAGGAGTTAAAAGCACCAGATGAGTAAGCCAGGCCATTGTCTGTTTTTAACTCCCAGGGGACCCCCATAAGAAGCATGGCCATTTTCACAGCTTTGATGGCATGGGAGGTGGTCTCGCCAGAGAGGTGAACCACATATATAAGCTTAGAGAATGTGTCCACAGTCACATGAACATATTGAAGTTTTCCAAAGGAGGGGGCATGGGTGACAAACATTTGCCACAGGGAGTTAGGGGCGAGGCCACGGGGATTCACTCCTTGATGTTGGAGGGGTCCCAGTGGGGCCAGAGGGGCACAGGAGGAGCCCGAGTGAGATAGATGTTTGCATTTAGGGAGGGATGGGTCAGGGTAGAGGTGGTGGAGAAAGTGGGGTGAGGGACCAAGCCTGCTCCAGCAGAAATGTGCGGTCATGATAAGAGAATCAATGCTCGCATTACCCTCGGCTATAACACCCTTTAGGCCTGTGTGGGAGTGGACATGTACAATGAACCAGGGGTGTGCACAGTGTTCCAGAAGGTCCTTGATAGAAAGTAAGGTGATGTCTAATGTGGAGTTAGAAGCATTCACAGAGGAGAAAGGCAGAGATGGAGGGTCTGAACAGATATTGGCTATCTGAGAAGACATCCAAAGGGGCATTCTGGACACAGGAGAACACTTGGGCTATAGCCAGTAGCTCACCTAATTGGACAGACCCAGGATAGGGCTGGAAGAAGACAAGGGGGGGCATCACCATTTTAAAGGATGAAGCCGAAGTTGGTCTTGTTAGCATCCATGAAGGCAACTGTTGAGTTAGAAATGGGCTAGGATTTAGAGAATGAATGACAGTGAAAGTCGACACATATAGAGGGGAAGGTCTGCAAACGTTTGTCACACGGGTAGTGGTTGTCAATTGTCCCAGGATAGCCCCACATCAATGTCTGAAACAAGGCACAATCCCTCCATAAGGAGTTAAGATTGACAACAGGGCGGGGCAGAACAATCTTGTCAGGTTCAAGACTGTAAATTTGGTTGCAGTAGGATCTGCCTTTAAACGCAAGGAAGAGGAGGACTTCAATGTAAGGAGTGGTTTTGTGGAACCAGAACAAGGGGCCATCCTGCCAGATGGCTCCAAAGACCCCATCCAAGGTTCCTAAGACACGGACAAAGAGGGGCGGTTCTGTCCAGTTGGAAACGGTCTATGCACAGGGAGAAAAGTCTACTGCTAACCTCATCAATGACAGCCTTAGCAGGGGGTCAGCAAAATGATGTCAGAGGGGGAGTGATTCCCCTTCAGGAGCGAGAAGAGGGGGTCAAGCTTCCCAGGGGCTATGGGAAAAAAGGGTTTGAGCCAATTGATACTACCTCAGAGCTTTCAGATGCCATTAAGGGGGTAATTATCTTTAACATGTATATGGGGATCTAGGGGTCCGATTGTCTGGGAGATTTGGTAACCCAAGAACTGATATGGCTGAGCAAGTTCCAAAGATGAGACCAGTTTTCTAAGTAGGAGGTTAAGGGTATCAGGGGAGGGATGGGATAGAAAGATATCATCCATGTAGTGGTTGTATTTGCAGGATGGAGGGAGGACATTGAAGGCTGAGGCTACAAAATTTTGGCAAATAGCAGGGGTATTTTTCATTCCTTGAGGCAGTGATTTCCATTGGTGTCTATTGGCCGATTTGTGTACATTGCGCTCCCACACTGTAAATGGGAAGTAAGGGCAGTCCTGTACTGCCAAAGGAATGCTGAAAAAGCAGTCCTTGAGGTCGATGACTGCGATGTGCCATGACGGAGGGATACAACTGGGGTGGGGAAGTCCGCCCTGAGGAGAGCCCATCTTTTTGATATGGAGGATGGCTTGTCAGAGGTCCTGTAACAGCCTGTATTTTCCTGATTTTTTCTTAATAACAAAAATGTGGGCATTGTGAGGACTAGGGGATGGTTCAATATGTCCTAATGCAAGTTGTTCAGCAATTAAGGACTTGAGGACAGTGAGTTTTGGTTCAAGTATGGGCCACTGCTCAACCCAGATGGGGTCATTAGTGTCCCATTCAAAACAGTGAGTTAGAGGAGCAGTGGCCCTTAGAATTGAGGGTGAAGTGTCTGGTTAGTAAAGTGATTCTCCCTGCCTGAGAACCCGGTCCTATCCTTGCCTATGACATCCATAGTAAGGATGACACCCATTCTGAATGAGATGTCCCTTCCCCAGAGGGTACAGGGGATGTCAGCAACGAGGGGCTTGATGGTCCCGGAATTACCATCATAATCTTCCCATACCACCCCATTGATTGTTTGTTTAGTGGATTGCTGCTCACCAATCCCTTTAATGGGGGCCCAGGTGTAAACCTCCTAGTGGAGAAGGAGGCAGTGTCATTGGAGGTGATAATGGTAACATCTGCTCCAGTGTCTATGATTCCTTTAATGGGGAAGCTTTCCAATTTAATGGACATCTGGGGGGGGTAGCCATAAATGGGTATAGTTCAGAGGACTTGAGGAGCAGTCCCTCTTACTTGCAGGGCTGAAGGGTGCCCGGAGAGGAGTTTAAAGGACCCAGGGGCTTGGATCTGCAGTCCTTAGCCCAGTGAAAACCTTTGTTTACATTTAGGACAAGGATTCTTAGCCATAGTTGTGGGACCAGGGCAGGAGCAGAGTAAATGGCCCTGTTTGTCACAACCGCAACATGTGTGAAGGTCGGAGGATCCCTGGCGGAGGGATAAGACCTGAATAGAGGCAGTCAAGGCCTCAAAGGGGGCTGTCCCCAGGTTAAGGTGATGAGTAGCAATGATCCATTTATGGACATCTTCATTGTGCACAGGGGTGACAGCATTATGGCATTGAGAGTTCATATCCTCCCAGACACGTTCCTTAACCAGGGCATCATGTGCTGGGCCAGGGGGAGTGCAATGGTCTACCACTGCAGTGACCCTGGTGAGGAATTCTGAGAAATGGTCCCCAGCATGTTGTACTAGCTTACAAAAGTAGGAGTCAGGTTTTTGGAGAGTACAAGATTTAAGACTTTGAAGGACCATGTTTTTAACCTGATCAAATAATTGTGGTATTCCAGTAAGAGACTGACTCACGAGAGTGAAGTTGCCTCAGCCAGTAAGCATATCTAAGGTAATAGGAAGTTGATATTGAATATTAGTATGGGCCTGGACTTCAGCCATGTCATCATACACAGCCCTCCATTGAAGGAAAGCAGGTGGATTCAGGCAGGCTTTAAGTAGAGCATACCACTCATAATGTGTTTGGAGATTAATGGCCCACTGGGTGAGGACCTGTTTGAAGTAAGGGGAGTCAGGGCCTGACTCTCACTCATGCTGCCTTCCAGATGAGGGAAAGGTCAGGCAGTGGGGTGGGGATCCAAGGTTGAATGGCAGCATCAGGGCCTACATTGACCAGGAAGGCATGCAGGTTGGGTTGGTATGCAGAAAGGGATTGTTAGAATGTGGAAGTTTGGGAGAAGGAAGGGTGGAGGGGCAAGCCCTGCTAATTTCCCTCCAGGGATAGATAGGCATCAGACAACAATGAGCCTTAGCAGGGAGTTTGGGTGGGGATGAGGGGGCCATTGGGATAGGCAGAAGGTCAAGTGGGGGGCTCAGTCTCTTTGCAGCCTTCGAAATCGGAAACACAAGGCAGGGCCAGCTTTTCCTCAGTATTTTTGTGGCAGGCAGAGTTATGCTCATGAAGGACTTCCTCAGCAGAGGAGCCTTTAAGGCTAGCGATAATGGTTAGGAGGATGGGGACAAATGGAGCAGGGGAGAGGATGCTGAATGAAACCTCACACTTATGGGAAAGGTAAAGGACCCTCATCCAGATGGAGGCGTCCCAAATGTTTTCAGGGGTGATCCAAAGGGCAATGCATATGGCTTCCTCCCAAAATGAATCCAAGTACCAAGATTTCATGTTAAGGCCACATGTCTGGAGGCAAGCCTTAAGGGCAGCTGCCTGTGACTCCCAAACACGGGGAGGAATATTCCCCACGAAGGCAGGAAATTGGAAGGGAGGTTAAATGTTAGAGGGAAGAACCAACGAAGCAGCAGTGCAGGAATGTACATCCCTAGCCAAGGGCAAACACACAGAAATCTAAAGTAGAGAGAAGAACGAGAGGCCAGGTAGGGGGGTGGGGGCCAGGTGTTCACCCTAACGCCAGCTGAAAAAACAAACACAAAAGGGTGCCTACTCACCAATCAAGGAAGGGGGTACCTCACCAGCACCAGGGGTTGAAAAACCACGTCAAGCATCAGATGTAGACAATCTCCCAGGCCTGCTGGGGAATTTCATGGTCCGGCAATGAATAAAGCGGGTGAGAGGCTCAGAGTCAAGAAACAGACCCTGGGAATCAGGTGAATGTAGGCAGAGGGCGAGCTGCCACTGACCCGTTTACTGGGGGCAAGGATAGGGTTTATGTACTGTTCACATTCTGCTCTCCTCTTAGTGCAGTCGTCATGTTGCCTTGTGATTGGCCCAGGTCTGTAACTCAGCTGCTTGTATGGTCTTGCCTACCTAGGGCAGGTTAGGTTGATGAGGGACAAGCTCTGCTGCAGGTGCACTACGTAATTCTCAGCATACTGGCTACTACACTAACACTTTAGTGTATATTAATTGGAAATCTGGAAGTAGATAGACTTGCATATATATATATATATATACATATAATATGTGTGTGTAAATATATATGTAGTCAAAGAAAGAAAATTTTAAATATATTCCTCAGTGCAACTGTACTTGTAATTTTTGCATTTTCAAATGAATATTTCAAATATTCATTAAAATTCACATTAGTCATGTTAAGATTAATATTATGATCACAGTTCATATGAAGATCAATTTGTGACATCCTACTAATACCAAGTTTTATCAGCCATATTCATGGGACACTTATTTTGGTCCTCTTTACTTCTTAATACAAATTTTTTACAATTTTTAGTTCTGAGACTTTTTAAAAATTATTCTTTGGAGATTTGATATGTATACACATATCAAATAAAATTGGAATGTGGAGGATTTTGATAAAATCCTCCCACATACCAATTTTATTTCCTCTTAGACACACTAGACCCTGGCTTCATGTCTTCCTTTTTTATATAAACAGCTGAGTCCAAAATTCATCCTTCCCAAATACATATGGGTGTGAAGCCACCCACATAAAGCATGGTCAAGCTACATAGCAAAACACTTCTGAAGAAAACTCACATTCCGAACCCCAGAAACCAGTATCTTCTCAGCATCTAAAGGGTGGGTATCACGAACCCTTGTCTTGTCTCTGTTGGAATTTTTACTGGCATGATTTTGTGCTGATCTTGTACAGGCAACCACATCTGCTTTGAGGTCCTGAGTGTTTGTGGTCCTGACATTTTGCAGAAGAAAGGGCAATAGTCTTCCTTACCCTCTGCCTGCTTCGATCTTACAGTTCTCCCTTCCTTGATGTTCCCAGAACCTTGGGAAAAGAGAGTATGTTATAGATGGCCCATTTGTGGATGAAGATTCACAGATGTGTTCTCTGAATTTGATAAACTAAGAGTCAATGCAGAGAGGAGAAGGTAAGGCATTACTTTCATCCAAACCTATAACCCTCACAACATAAAATTTATCCTGCTCAAGCAATACCATATGGTCAGACTCACCTGGGGATGGAATGAAACCATCTTTCCATCCCCACTGCATGTGAGTCAGCCAAGAACTATGAGTCAGGCCACAAGCAACTCATGCCGGTAGAGACCCAGTAAGACAGTTCCTTTTTCCTCACCTCTCTTCTGCCCTCAGTCTCTCCCAACTGGCTCAAAACATTGCTTACATCTCTGGATCAGACTGGTTGACTGTCAGGTTTGATGTCTTACAAATACAATGTAAATTTTTTCCTGAAAATTTATGTTTTGTTAAAATTTAATAGAATTTATTTTTGATAATTTTTATTTTATGTGTATGAGTATATTCCCTGCATGTGTGTAAGTGCACCTGTGTCATGCGATACTTGTGAAGGTCAGAAGAGGATTATGGGATCTCCTGGAACTGGTGTTACTATGGCCAACAGCGTCTTGTGGGTGCCAGGAATTGAACCTGGATCCTCTCTCTGCAAAAGCTACTACTACTATTAGCTGTTGAAACAACTCCCAGTCCTATTTTTTTTTAATTTAAAAAAAAAAAAAATCAGTTTCTTGGTTTCGTATACTAAAACAGTCATTTTTTTTAAATATCTTTTTTAAAATTTAAATTTTTGTATGTGTATGAATGTACTGTCTGCATGTAGGTTTGTGCACCCGTGTCCTGCAATGCCGCGGAGGTCAGAAGAGGGTCTCAGATTATCCTGGAACTAGAGTTCTCCTGGAATTGGAGTTACAGATGGTTCTTAGCCTCCATGTGGGTGCTAGGGATTGAACTCAGGTCCTCTGCAAGAGCAGTCGGTGCTCTTAATTGCTATGCTATCTCTCCAGCCCAACAGTCATTTTAATATACTGACCTTAAATCCTACAATCTTGATACAGTCACTTTACAATTTCAAACATGTGATTGTTAATTAAATGTATAGAGATAATTTTCAGAAATCTCATTTTATTATCTAGGATACTAATATTGACTTGAGAAGTTAGAGGCTAAATAAAATATTGTCATGTTACTTTACAAGTAACTGAAAAATAATGCTAATATAAGAATTATTCCAGTAAAAAACTGAGGTTAAATAAGTTAAATCTTTGTGGAAACAGAACTGGCATTTTTTGTGCATTTTTATAAAATGATGAACGTAATTACATTTAACCAATTATATTACTTTGGGGATTAAACTATTATTGTGTAAAGCTCTTAAATTTTCCCAAGAAATATAACTTATGCCATGTATTGTTTGCGAAATTTTCTTATGAACACATAATTATAAAGCAATTTCCATTTTGGGAAAAATAATTTCTAATAACTGAAGCCAGTATTACCTGATTGTCACTGAGAAAAGAACTACTTTATTTTATTTTCCACATATTAACTCTTTTATACCTTCTTTTATCACTTATCTTTGGTGACAAAAGTTCAGTGTCTTTTTCTTTTTTATGTGTATGAGTGTACTGTCTTCATGTAGGTTGGTGCACTCGTGTAGTGCAGTGCCACAGAGGTCAGAAGAGGGCGTCGGATTCCCCTGGAACTGGAGTTTAAGATGTTTCTTAGCCATTATGTGGGTGCTGGGAATCAAACCCGGGTCCTCTGCAAGAGCAGTCGGTGCTCTTAACTGCTGAACCATCTCTCCAGCCCCCAAAGTATACAAGTTTTAAAGACATTATCTGGTACGCTTTGTATACTTTTCTCCCGTCTCTAAATCTCTATGACAAAGTCTACACAGCGTGCTGTATCTCCCTGTTGTCTGTTGTGCCACCAGCTGAATCATGGAGCCCAAATCAGTAGCGTGTAGTTAGTGACTTAGTGTGTTGATTGATTAATTCTACCCATATAGATAAGTAGAAGAAAAATGTATTCTATGTTGTGTTATCTTTGTATATATTTTATGCTAGCAGTGAGAGAAATTAAAATTGAAACAATAATGTCATGTGTAAGTGAGGCAAAAAGAACATTTTGTTTATCAGTGAAGGGAGAATCCTTTCACGAAGATAAAGATGAGTGAGTATGGTGTTTTTGAAAGCAAAATATAAAATATAGTCATCCTGAAATCAATATTATTTAATTGTTTTTATATTCTTAGGATTATGAAAAGCACTATAGCTACATACGGCTTTTATAAATTTTTATAAATAAAAATTACCACATAAGTAAACAAGGCTGTATTAATAATGACTCTTGGGATTTTTTTTTAACTATTTGATAAATGCATGTAATAAGCAGTATTATTTTCAAGAAAAATATACTTTTAAATCTATCATGAGGATAACTTTTTTTTTTACTTAAAGATTTTGTCTATGGCCCCAACAACCCAAAATATAATTTATTTTAAAGTTATATTCATTAGTTAATGGATAGATTCTCACTTTTGCAATATTTTAAACTGAATATTAGATATTGGTGTTCCACATATTTTGAAAAAGGGACAAACTATGAAAACCAACACGTGTGCTTTTCATTAAGCTGATCATGGAAGCAAATGTGGGGATCACAAGAGGAGGTAAAATAAGTCTGTGGTGCTGCAGCTTTCTGTCACTACTTATGCAATGACTCAGATCCCAATATTTCACGTTATATTCCTTAATCCACAGTTTACATACTCAAGCTGATCGCATCACAATTTGCAGTACATGATAATCATTCAAGACATATATGTAAAATAGTACATGATAGTACATGCAGTACATGATAATCATTCAAGACATATATGTAAAATAGTATTTGTTGCCTGGCGTGGTGGCGCACGCCTTTAATTCTAGCACTTGGGAGGCAGAGGCAGGTGGATCTTTGTGAGTTCAAGGCCAGCCTGGTCTACAGAGTGAGTTCCAGGAGAGCTGGGGCTACAGGGAGACCCTGCCTCGAAAAGACAAAAAAAAAAAAATAGCATTTGTTAATTGTTTTATGGTTTTGTTTTGTCTCAAATATATTTTTCCTATGGACAGTCAGATTGTCCAATGAGCAGCTACAGGTTTTAAGCAGGAATTCATTGATAGACTGAAATAAGAAATATCAAACACAAAATGAAGATTAGAACAAGAGAATAAATGCTCCTCCAATGTCCCCCAACCCTGTGGGCAAAGTACCACCTTCTCATGCCTTTGCCTCTGTGAATAGCTATAAAGTGGTGAAGCAATTTTGAAAGGTATGCTGATTGGGATAATCTTCATGATGTGCTGATCTAAAAAAAAACTGGCATCCCTGGGGTTGAATTTGGAAAGAAGTAAATGGGTTTCCTAACACCACATTTTGCAATGTGTAAATTAATAACTTGACATTTCACAGCTGTTTTAAAGGCTGTGCTTTAAAGAATGAAATATCAATCACAAATATACATCTACTCAGAAATGTCAAATCCCACCCCAATGAATACTGCTGCCAGTTAGTGGCAGCGATATTGCTCGGCTGTCTTTCACCTATGATGCATTTCCTCCCTTTCCAGGTTAAGAACTCCCCAGGAGACACTTCAACCTATTTTCTACCCTATATAAAAGATGATAGTGAGCTGCTTTAATAACAAAACATAGTAACCAAATGTTAATCCTGTTTGAGAGAGGTAGTGTGGTATACTAAAAAAAAAAAAAAAAAGAAATTAAACTGGGGTCAAAATATCTGTTGAATTCCCAAGCCCATACTCAACAATTGTTCAGTTTATGCATCTCCTGATATTAATCCTCAAGTCTTCAAAGTCCTCCTTTCCTGCTTATATCATAAGATTACTTTTAAAATTTTAAATTTCATTTATTTATTTTGTGTCTGCAAGCGAATCTATTGGGTGGGCATACCCATGCCATTGCAGAGAAATTTCTTTCTTTCCATCATGTAAGTCCCAAGGATTCAACTGAGCTCACCAGGCTTGGTATCTTTACTTCCTGGGTCATCATGTCAAAAACTGACTTGTTCATTTCACAAAGGCTCATAAAACTAGCCTGAGCTAAGCCATGTTGATATTAATTTACAGTAAGAGCTTCTAGAATTGCAAAGGGTTATTAACACTATGAGGAGTAATATTCTCCTCCTTGTTATACTCACATAGGTCAAGGTTTGTTTCTTTATTGAATGTAACTTCATATTAAAATAATATGAATGTACTTCATATTAAAATAACAGAGAAAATAAGGCCTCCTATAGCAATTGCATCTATGGGAGTAGACAAAGCCAAACGTACCAAGCTACATTGTATGTCACACAATCTTCACCAACACTTCATCAGTTTCAAAACATGTTCAAGGCCAGGTGTGGTGGTGCAGGCCTCTAATCCTAGCACTCAGGAGGCAGAGACAGGTGGATCTCTGTGAGTTCAAGGCCAGCCTGGTCTATATAGAGAGCTCCAGTCCAGCTGGGACTAAAGGAAGACCCTGTCTCAAAAATACAAAAAAATGTGATCAAAACACAAATATCCTATGTCATACTTCCAAACATATATTACCCTTTTTAATTCTTTATAATATTTCTCTATTCATTATCTATATTCATTGTGAATGGTGTTCATGCTTGAATTAATTGTGTCTTTCCAACAGTACTGAAATTGTTAATTGCAGAAATTCAGACAGATTTGAGAATGACAGAGCCAAACTCTGACTCATAATTTGCTTTTCTAACAAAGTGAGAAATTGACAGTCAACCTTGAGAATGGGCAGATGTTCTAATTCAATCACTGGGTGGTCATATAGAGGAATTTCTACCGTGTTCCCTGTATGTTGTTAGAACAAGAAGAATGCTTAATTAATTTGTATGTATCCCAGACATTAAGTTTGCTTATACAGTGATGAATTAAAAAAAATCATGAATGAATAAATAAAATACATGTTTTTCCTTATTTCATTTACCATTACTCGGACATAGAGCTAAACAGCATCTCTATCATTCTTCTATTTTAGAGTTTTCCCTATAGAACACAATCTTAAGGAAGTGTATTCCATCATTTATAAGTGCAGTCAATCATTAATGAACATTACCAACAGAATGTATTTTACTCTATCCTTTTGGTTGTTGTATTATGTTTTGTCTTTTTGTTGTTTTGTTTTGTTTTTGAGAAAGGTTCTTAAGTTGTTCATTATGGCCATGAACTCATTATGGCCATGAACTCAAAGTCATCCTTGAAACCATTTATTCAGAATGGTTTCAAGGATGACTTTGAGCTTCTGATCCTCCTGCCTCTACCTCCTGAGGGCTGGGTTTATTAACATATACCAGTATGCTGTATTTATGCTGTACTCAGAACTGAACCCTGCACATGGACACACTAATCAAGTGCCTTAACAGGTGACCTACATCCCCCACCCTTATATTTAATCTTTAAAGATGAAGTATTTTTCTTGAAAACTGTTTTCATGTTTTAATCAGTGGTGTTTTATCTACCTAATAAGGTCATCATGCATATCTGAAAGACTCCAAATATAAAGCAGGACATGTATTATGTTAATAAGTCATTTTATTCAAGTTCATGTAGTTCACTGTTATTATTTAATGTTATTTTTATTTACTTCTGCATTCAGTTATGGGAAGCAAGCAATATATATATATATATATATATATATATATATATATATATTTCCTTATATGACAGTCAAGACCAGGTGGGTAGAAATAACAAGCAACCTTTCTGTGAACTGGGGTAACAAACCATCATCAACTAAAGATGCTATTGACCATTAAATTTATTAGAACACACACACAAACAGAAGTAAAAGTTATTTTAAGAGGTTTGATTTCATTTGTCATAGAATTTTACACCAATATAATGCCTCAATTTATTCAGAATGGTTTAACAGAAAGGCTAAGTACATGACCTATCAATAACAGAAATTTATTTCTTGTACTTTTGGTGCTTAAAGTCTGAAATCCAGATGTTGCCAGCTTTAAAAACTGTTTTGGCTCCACTTCTACACAGTGGAAAGGAGAGGGAGTGTCTTACAGGCCTCCTTTGTAAGTACATTAACTTTTACAGGAGGGCTGCTCCTTCACAATGTAACTAACTGTCAAAGTTTTCACCTCCCAAATTATGGGGTGGGATTCCATCATATGAATTTGGGAAGGGCAAGGATTCAAATAGTCGCGAGTATTATTTTATATGCTGTGGTCTGTGACATCCCTCTATATTTTTACAAATAATTTCATTACAGCATAACTTTATCTGTTAATATCTACAGTGCTGGAAATAATATTTATTGACTTAGAATAAAATTAGCCACAAAAAATACAAACTAACATCTCGTTTTATATTCTTCACACTGATACAAATCTGGTTTAGAAGATACAATGATGAAATAGCGATTTTTCTGACACACAGTAGGACTTTTCTAGCATTCCCCTGAAGAAGAAAACACAGGGAAAGGATGAAACACTATCATTTAAATGCAAAGCAGTTGCATTCTGATAGCTTCTAAGTTATAATTTCAAATAGCAATCATTTGGTTTACTGAAAGGGCATAATTACCACATTTTTCCTTGATTTTGAGAATATAGCCATGCACACCCTCTCTCAGAACCATTGTTTTATTTCTCATAAATATTTTATTTTCTTTGAGAATTTCATACAATACATATTGATTATATTCACCTCCAAGTCCTCCCCTTAACTCTTTCCAGATCAACCCAGACATCCCTACCCACCCAACACCATGTCCTCTTTTTAAAAAATATGTAATAAATAAACCATTTACTCCACTTTGTGCTGTCCATAAACTTCCTGGTGTGAAACCATCCACTGAGCTTTGGTTAACCAAAGCAGGAGCCACACCCTCAAAGAAAACAGACTCTCCCACTGGTGGGTGGATTGCCCCACTGCAAATGTGACATCTATATCACACCCATCCACAAGGTCTCCTGGGGGAGGGGAAAGAAAGAATTTAAGCATCAGAAGTTCAGTAGGACTGGCCACTCAACATTCTTGCATACATCTTTTATCACTGCATATAACACTGTCTGCTAGTTTTCAGGCTCTGAGCACAGGACGAATTTCAATGGGCAATATAGCAATTGTATTGAGGAATGATAATCTCATGGTGTTCTGTAGGAGGGCCTCTTAGTCTCACAAAGCTTCGCAGAAGCAATATCATTTCTTCTTGTTATTATCTACAAATAATGTAAGAAAGAAAACAAAAACGTTTCAGGTATGTTTTCAATTTCAAGACCTGATTAGCATAATAATTCAGAATATTTTTTTCGATTAATTCTTCATTTTTTTTCATTTTTAACAATAAGTGATAATTTAGGAGTACAAGCATCCTTTGTGTAAAACCATTTTGCAAGCAATTGTGCCCAAACCCACACAGCCCAAGGGTCCCAACATCCAGCTGGGGGGACTTGTATGTACAATCAAGTTGATCAAATAAGTGTCCAGTCTATATTTGTGCTGGATAGTTTTAGTGTCAAGTTGACACACCTGGGTTGAGGGAGCCTTAATTGGGGAATTGGCTCCATTGTATTGGCCTGTGGCCACAACTGTGGAGTATCCTCTTGGTTGTCGAGCAGTGTGGGAGGGCCCAGCCCACAATGAGTGGTGCCACCCTGGGCAGGTTGTTGTGTACTGTATAAGAAGGCAAGCTGGGAATGAGCAAGGGCAGCAAGCCAGGGAACAGCATTCCTCCATGGCCTGTGCTTCAGCTCCTGCTTCCAGGTTCCTGCCCTGAGTTCCTGCCTTGGGCTCCCTGGGTGATGAACTGTGACCCAGGAGATGTAAGCTGAATAAACCCTTTCCTCCCCAAGTTGGTGTCAGTCAGAGTGTTTTGTCACAACAATGGAAGACAAACTAGAACAGAAATTGGTACCAGCAGAGTGGGGTATTGCTGTGACAGACCTGACTGTGGTGTTTTGAGGAAGGATTATGGAGGCGTTTGGAACTTTGGGCTGGGAAGATCATTGAATGCTTAAAGATCAGTTGTTGTGGAGCTTGGAGCAGTTTTGCTGAAGGAGTTGTAGACGATGGAGGCCTGGCTTGT
The DNA here is from genome assembly GCA_009823505.1 of Rhizomys pruinosus. Classification (NCBI taxonomy): domain Eukaryota; kingdom Metazoa; phylum Chordata; class Mammalia; order Rodentia; family Spalacidae; genus Rhizomys; species Rhizomys pruinosus. The sequence goes on along the minus strand of VZQC01015217.1, from coordinate 144,513 downwards.
GAAGTTTATAGCTTCAAAGGGGAGCAGAGATCATCAGGACTGTGTAATCTGTGGGTTCTGGTCAGCTGGGGCTGAAGAATCAGCTGTAACAAGAGACCAGAGCCTGAAGTGAAATCTTTGTTGTACTGGGACAATTGATGCTGGTTAGCTGGGGCTGAAAACTCAGCTGTAAGTAACAAGAGACCAGCATCACTGTGGTGAAATCTTCTGGGAAGAGTTTCTTCAGGGTCAGCACACAGAAGCTATGTTCCTGAAGGGGCCCGAGCCTCCATGTCAAGCCAGAAGCAGGACTTGGTAGTGTGTAAGAGTCTCCTATATGGTTCTGGTGTTGAAATTTGAGGGGGTCACAGAGAGCAGCCAAGGCTTGGCAGTGTGGGAGGTCAGGAAAGACCATTGGTGGAAGTGCACCTCAGTTGCAATGAAGACC
>VZQC01015217.1:128605-143366 GCA_009823505.1 Rhizomys pruinosus | reverse complement strand
GGTGAAAAAATTCTAAGAGTCAAGGTTCTAGGATATATGTCACCAAATAATGCCTTCTAGGTAGGACAAGGAATCTTCATCCATGAAAACTTAATAATGCGATTGTCTAAATGCGACCTGCATAATGAATGACAATATCAACTGACATGCCAATGTGGATGGGGGACATATCTGAGGTACCCACCATGGAAGAAAAGATACAGGCAATTAAATGCTGTGGGAGAAGGAGAATAAGATTTCTTCATTGACAAGAAAATTGATGGTTATCACGTCAACCTCATCTTTTAAACAAACCTGTACACAGGATACCAAAAGTGGAGTCAGTATACAGTCATATATATGAACTATATATATATATATTAATACATATACATATAATATATATATACATATACATAGATACTCCAATATATATCAGTGGTATGTATGTTGAGGAGCGGACGGAGAATGAGCGAGAGAGAGAGAGAAAGAAGAGAGAGAGAAAAAAAATTCAGAAGAAGAAGCCAAAATTTGAAAGGGAGGAAGTCCTGTTGAAAAGGGGCATCCAGAATGAGTGTGGAAAAGGGAGGGGAGGACAATGACCATTAGAAAATAGAAATTCTTTTTAAAATTGCCCGCACCATTTATGACATTCTCAAATATAAATTAGTTAAAACATTTTTTTCAAAATAAATTTCTCAAAGTAGAAATTTTTGAAAAATGTGAGTGACCTTTATAAAGGAGTGATATATATAATCACAAACCAAAGTAAGTTATAGTTAAGTCCATGTTTACTATCATTTTCAGCTTTTGAAGATGGCTTATCCTGGGGCCAGGTTTTTCATTTCTCTCATGTTTGAATATTAATAACAATAAAATTATATTTCTTTTTTTTTTTTTGCGAGCTGGACAACCCAGGACCCTCAGGGACTGCGTTAACTAAGTAGCTACACTCAATAAAGTTTAACAGTTAAAAATATTCTGAATTGAGATGATATCTAGAGTGGTTTAATTTGCATTTCCCTACTTATTAGTGACATTGCATTATTTTTTAAGATGTTTCTCAGCCCATCTCTAATTCCTCCTTTGAAATTTCTATTCAGTTCTTTGCTCCATCTTTGAGTTATCATTTGTTTCTTTCTTTTTGTTTTGAGTACCTTGTATTACTCTGGAAATTAATGCTTTGTAGAACCAAATCTATCTGCAGTGACGATTTCCTCCCACTGTGTGGGTTTTCTTTTCACTTCTTTTGTTTATTTTGATGTACAGAAGCTTTTGAGTTTACTGGGGTCCCATATGTTCAATGGATTTTATTTCTTGTGTAAGCTGCCTCTCTGCTTAGGAAGTCTTTTTCTGCACCTATGTCTTGTAGGTTGTTGCCTAGTTTTTCTTCTATCACCTCCAAGTTTTGGGTTTTCACGTAGAGGTCTTTGATCCATCTGGAATTGACTTTTGTTACAGGGTGAGATGTTAGTGTTTAAATTTCTTCTTCTATAAGTGGTAATCCAGTTTTTCAAACACCAACTTACTGAGATGCTGTCTTTCCTTCCATTGTGTATTATTGGCCCCCTTGTCGAAATATTTGAAGGTGGTTTGAATTGTATGTGCTCAGGTTTGGGTCTTCCGTTCTATTTCCATTGGTCAACTGCTGTTTTGTGCAGTGCCAAGCTGTTTTTTATAACTATAACCCTGTCGTATATAGGTTGATTGTCCTGCTCTGTATTGCTTTTTCACTCATGGTGCTTGGCCTATTCCGGGTCTTTTCTGGCCCGGATCAAGTAAACAAATGGTATCAAGTGCTGAAGAGGTTGTGGGGAAAGGGGGAAAAACTCAAATCCATTGCTGGTGGGAATATAAAACTGTTACAGCACTATGGAAAGCAGCGTGGAACCAAAACCATGGAAGATTCAACATGAGATTGGCAATTTGAGCCAGTCCCATACCATTCCTGGGTATATACCCACACACGGACTCATCTTACGGCAGAAATGCATGCACAGCTATATTTATGCCGCTTCTGTTACACTAGCAAAAAGCTGGACTGGAACACCCCAAATATTCCTCAACTGACGAGTGGAATAGAGAAATGTGGTTACCTGTACACAATGGAGTTCTATGCAGCAGTAAAGAGAAAAGACAAGACATAATGACTTGGAACGTTAAATGGATGGACTTAGAATGTATAATATTAAGTGAAGTTAACACAGTCCCAGAAAACAAATGACGAATGGTTTATTATCCCTCATCTGTGGATGCTAGAAACCCATAACCCATTGTAAATCTTTCTTGTGGAGAGGGATGCACATTAGAAGAACAACAGCAGAAAGACGGCATCAGAAACTGACTGAAATGGTGAATCAGGGAGGGGTGGGAGGGGCCGGAGAGACACAGTTCTATATTCAATTAATGTATATTTAATTGAGGTGAATTCAACAAGTACCCAATTTTGCCCCAGACTCTGTCTGTAGGTTACATGTTGTTTTAGGACTTTGTAAAGTAAATATGTGTATATCAAACAACATTGGTTAAAGTTTTTAATAAAAACGTTAATACATGCATCTGAGAGTTTAACTGGAAATATAAATTGTTGTCCACCTTTGTTTTACTTAAACTCTATATAAACAATAACTTTGGGATTTGATGCCTACAAATGTTCTCTATAATTTTCTGTTGTACAGTATCATTTGTAACATTCTCTTTTACACGTAGGATAATTTAACTTAAAGGAATTAAGTTTAAGTTTTTTACTTCCCAAATAAGTGGCATATAGTCAATGATAAACTGTTCGGGTGAATTTGATGAAATCTGTGCCTTGATTCCTGCCATAGGTATGTGTACTACAACTGCCTTTTTGGACTCATGGGTCAAAAAATAAAAACCTAAAATAAAAAAGGGGGGATATACATAGATACGAAAACTTTTTGACAAAAAAACCTTGCAATCCAAATCTTAAAACTAAATACGGGAAAGGATGGTTATGTTCCCACAGGTCCAAATGTCACCAACTTAACAGAAGAGAAAGAAAAGAAATAGGCTTGTATTGTGTAGGATTGTACCAGGAAGTGCCAGCCGAAAGGTTGGCCTGTCTGCACATTGAAAGGAAAAAAAAGGGAAGAAAAGAAAAGCTAGACCGCTAAGGCATCAAACCCTTTGGTGGATCCTACTTGTAGCATCTATTTATAATGAGTACTAAGAAAACTTACCTTCTAAGTGCCGCAAAGTTTTAATACAAAAGACTTTCTTACCCCCCTTCATAGAACAAGAAGGAATATGATGATGATGAGCTCATCTTTTCTCTAAACTGTATATTTGAGCCAACTGTTATAGAGGTTATCTCTTATTAAACCAGTAAAAATGCTTTCTTTAATCGACTAACAGACATAGGAACTGTGAAAAGGATTATTCTCTATCAGAACCAAATATACTTACTAAAGTCTCCCAAAGCTGTGCATTTTAAGCAAAATATATTAATACAGGATAGCTCTGATATCAGCAATGGATTCTTCTCCAAGGAGATGTTGGCCAGGGGATCCAAGCCCCCTAAAGGTAAAAAGGCTTCTTACCTATGAATTTTGATACCTGCAAGAAGAGAGGTGTTAAGGCCCTGCAGTCAAAGGAACCTGATGTAGCATGGGAAGATTGTATCGAGACCGCAAACTTGCAAGTGTTACAGTTGGTCTCTGGAATACAGAGAGTGTTACCAAAGGCCACTAAAACCATAAAAGCAAATATAGGTTTTTGAGTCAAGCAAGACTCCTCTGTCAGCACAAGCTAAACCTCACCTGCCTGAAAACACTGTGCAGCAGTGGCAACCATATGCCTGTGTTTATATCCCAAATCTAATTGTCGATTAGCTCTCTCCTTGGAGGCCGGAATAACCCACACTGATGCCACAGAGGCTTAACATCCTTTTAGTGGTTAGGAGGTTATAAGCCACAATAAGGACCCTGTCATATTTTACAGAAAAAAAATGTAATTAATAGATTAATGGATTTAATATTACCACCCAAACACCTGTGTCTATACCAAAGTAACCTACCATAACAATTAGTATGTTTAAAATACCTATATATCTATTACTCATGCTTCATTAGTAGGATTCATAGGTTATTCCTGCACAAACTGTCAAGCCCATGAAAGGAAAACAGCCAGAATTGACCAGAGTCCAAAACGACAGGTGAAGAGAAAGTAGACTGTTTTGCTTTCATCCCTCTGTGCCCCCTTCTAAGCCTAGGGAAATCCGACCAACAGAAGAGGTGGGCATGTTTTTTAAGTAAGGTTGCTTTGTGCATTGGGTGGTGTTGAATGGCGAATCTACAGCAATTATTGTTCTAGTTTGTCTTCCATTGTTGTGACCAAAACACTCTGATGACACCAACTTGGGGAGAGGAAGGGTTTATTCAGCTACATCTCCTGTGTCACAGTTCATCACTCAGGGAGCCCAAGGCAGGAACTCAGGGCAGGAACCTTGGAGGCAGGAGCTGAAGCACAAGGCCATGGAGGACTTGCTGTTCAGGGGCTTGCTCCCCTGGCTCATTCCCAAGCTTCCTTCTTATACATTACACAGCAACCTGCCCAGGATGGCCCCACTCATTGTGGGCTGAGCCCTCCCACACCTGCTCGATCATCAAGACAATACTCTACAGCTGTGGCCACAGGCCCGTCCAATGGAGGCCCAATCCCTAAAATATTGAGGCTCCCTCAACAAGGTGTGTCAAGTTGACACCAAAGCTATCCAGCACCATTGACCCCTTTGTCAACTTGACACCCCCAAAAAACACATCCATCACTATTAAAACCCACTTTCCAAGTTCTTATCCCTAACGTATGTTAACATTAATCACACCTAAGACAGTACAACCTCTAAACAAGCCCCCCCCAAAAGTCCTTCTTTTTTTTTTTAAAATGCCCCCAACACTTCAAAGTTCTACAGTCCGTTTTTTTTAAAAGTCTTTAACTTGGGCTGAGGATGCTAGGGTTAAGGCGCCCGTCTGGTTCAGCGGACCCAGGGTTCAATCCCCAGCACCCACATGCAGGCCTGAGAACCGTCTGAAAACTCCAATTCCACGGACGAACTCCCGTTCCAGGGGGAATTCGACGACCCTCTTCTGAACCCACGGCATTGCATGACATGGCACACAGACTTGCATGCAGACAGTACATTCATATACATTACAGAACTAAATAAATTAATAATAACAAAAGGTTCTTAACTGTGTGCTGACTTGTAAAATCCAAAACAATACTGTCTTATTTCAAACGGAAGCAACTAGGCATTCTCAAACAAAACCAAGTCCAGCAACGTAGCGCTCAGGCTGGCACCTGGGGGATTACTCACAATTCTCTGGGCTTCAAAGGGTTTCAGACAACTCCCCCTCTCCAATCAGCCATCATGGCACACACAAGATCACCTCTCAAGGCCCAGTGCCGCACTCCATTCTTCACTACTGCTTCTCTTGGTGGTCGATCCCAGGTCTCGGCATCTCCAAAAAATGGGGTCGCCCTGAAACTGAGGCTGCACCTTCACCAATGGCCTCTTTGACCTCTCCTGGTGACAAAGCCTAAGCTTTTCCATGACCCTGAAATCCTGTCACGGAGGTCAGAATAGGGTGTCGGATTCCCCTGGAACTGGAGTTAAAGACAGTTCTTAGCCGCCATGTGGGTGCTGGGAATCGAACCAGGGTTCTCTGCAAGAGCAGTAAGTGCTCTGGTTCAGTGGTTAGGAATCACCTCTATTATAGTGGCCCTGGGCCATGTCTATGAGGCATTTTCCATTGTGGGAGGTGTCACCCTGGGCAAGTGTTCCTTTGTTATATAAGAAAGCAAGCTGAGACCAGGCCAGAGGAACAAGGCAGTGAAATTCCTGTCTCCAGGTTTCTGCCCTGAGTTCCTGCAAAAATGGAATTTGAGGTTGTTAGGTCTGGATGTAAGCCAAATAAACCCTTTCCTTCTTAAGTTGATTTCTGTCCATGATTTATCACAGTAAAGGAAACCTGACTAAGATACATATGTTCCTGATTCCACATGAATCATATTTTACTAATTTGTACTTTGCTTTCTATAAAATTCACCTATACACTAAAAATAATAAAATCAGAAAAAAATAGTGCTTATTCATGAAAACAATATTGCTCTAATTTTACAATGTAATTTCTGTAATAGAAATAATCTTATGAGAAATACTGGTAAGTTGTCCCATTGAAACTCTACGAAGAGACCAGAAAGCTTTAGTCACAGATGTCAAAGTTAAAAATAATATAACTATGCACCTTTAAATAATGTGGATTAGTACATTGTGAAGCTGTGTTTCAAGCAAAATTTTGTGAAACATTATATAAAATATAAAATGTAGAATACTTGTAATTAAAAATGAGAATATAAATGAATATGCACACTACCTCAGCCTTTTAAAGAAATTGGCTCTAAGGAAGAAAATGTTCATTATTAACAAAACAAAAATTTCATTACGTTCCAGATACAAGTCAAATTTCATAAAATTTTAAATGTCTATAATTTGCCTTTAGAATTAGGAACTTATATATATGAATATATATATGAATATATATATATATATTCATATAAACAAAGAGAATATGCAAAATTTAGGTTGCAAAATATGAGTATGAATTATTTAAGATATCTGACATTTTAGGGGCTGGAGAGATTGCCTAGTCATTACGAAGACTAACTGCTCTTGCAGAGGACAAGGGTTTGATCCCCAGCACCCACATGGCAGCTAAGAACCATCTTTGACGCCAGTTCCAGAGGAATCTGAGACACTCTTCTGACCTCCTTGGCATTGCACGACACGGATGCACAACCCTGCATGCAGACATTACATTCATACACATAAAAAGGTAAATAAAATAAAAATAAAAAGATATCTGAGATTTTGTACAAACATTTGTAATGTAATAATTTTTCTAATTATTGTATGCCATTACCATTTCTATCAGTAAAATAGTTCTGTTATTGTTATTACCTTGACAATATATACTAATATTCATGCAGTATTTCTACATTAGCTTCCCTCTGCTAAAATCTTTACCTACACAATTTTAATAATAATCCCATGATTAAGTATTGATATTGACTTTTAAAACCTAAGAAAGTTAAAAAGTTTTGGAATACTTAGAAATTGTCAGCAATGAAATAATGTATTCTTTCTGTGCATGTGCTCATTAATATTGATTTATGCAAAGTAGTCATCTACATCATATAATATTAACTTGTGAGAAAAAGTTGTATTTTAGTAAAATAGTACGGTTTTGGCAGAGGAAATAGATGAACACTTAGTAAGGAGATACTTGAGACCACTGTAAAATATTTAATCAATAACTTTATTTTTTTTAATTTTTTTTATTAATTTTATTTATTTCCGTATGTGTATGAATGTACTGTCTGCATGCAAGTCTGTGCACCCGTGTCGTGCAATGCCGTGGAGGTCAGAAGAGGGTGTCAGATTCCCCTGGAACTGGAGTTCCCCTGGAATCGGAGTCTCAGACGGCTCTCAGCCGCCATGTGGGCGCTGGGGATCGAACCCGGGTCCTCTGTAAGAGCGATCGGTGCTCCCAACCGCTAGGCCATCTCTCCAGCCCCCTTAATCAATAACTTTAATCAATAACGATTATTCTATGAGTACAATTAAAAATAAAAAAGAACAAAAATGAAATACAGAGATTGTCCTATCCCCATTCTTTCCATTTTTATGGGGAATGTAGCTCAGTTTCTTCAGTTGAAAGAGAATGAATGGGCTGGAGAGATGGTAAGATGTCAAGAGAACTTCTTGTTCTTGCAGAGGACCTGGGCTCTCTTCCCAGCAACTCCGTAGGTTGGCACACAACTCAGTAATTCAAAGTTCCAGGGGATCCAATGCCCCAATTTGGCCACCACAGTCACCATCACGCAGCTTTTACACCTGCAGGTATTCAGGTACACACATACACATAAATAAAATCTAGCCTATGAAAATTGGTAATGGAAAGGCACAAGATCATACATTCCACAGCCAGGACATATGAGATGGACATGTATGATGAAAGGACAATAAACAAGGAATCACAGCAGCAGGAGGAAGGGAGCAGTATAAATAGTGTTTGCTTGCAGTCTATTAATATCAAAATCAAGTGATAGGAATCTATAAACTATGTCATTAAATCTACACAGAAAGTATGATGATCACAGATTATAATAAGAATGTTTTTGAACAGTACATTTTTTTCACGTTCCAATATTATTTACTAATCAAATATTATAAAAGTTTCTACTTCTTCCTTAGTAATTATAATTAAAATACAAATGCTTCATAATTTTAAAATAATTTATTTAATAATGAATTGAACTTCTGACTTGTCCACATTTCAATTTTCCACTCCTACCAACTGTTGTTGTACCATGAATTTCTAATACCTGGGAAAATACTTTATAGTAGATACAATGGACATCTGATCTAAACCAGATTTGACCTTCCATCATCTCCTAATGGATCAGTGTCCCATGTTTCAGTGAAGATCAGAGATGGTTATAGATTGCTAAGCATGGTAAACATGCCTGAATAATACTACAAGAATAAGAGACAAAAGGTTTCTGGTGACATTCAATGATATATGAAAGTCAAGGATGTACTAAACAAAATAATAAGTAATAAACATACTCTTATTTCTTAAACATATTTTAAAATTATATAACTACAATAATGGGTCATGGGCCCTAGCCATGAAGGAAATAATATTGTTGAGATTGACTAGATGACGAGTCCTATCTTCTAAAAATAATTCATGGAGTTCTATGTTCTTGGGTGCATAGTTCAGGGAGTTCAGATGGATACCAAGAGTTATCTGAGTCACATCACCTGTCACTTCTGCCTTCTAGGACACAGCCCAATTGTTCATTTGATCAATACTAAAGAACTAAAAGGAAACAGGTCATAAAGGAGTTTGCTGATGCCACTGCGTTCTTTTTCTAAAAGCCTGACTATTAAACATTGCATTTAAGTGACTTATATAGAATTATGTTCATATTTAGTTTTCAACTGTGTTATTAAAACCATGTTATAAAAGTTCCATCTTAAGGAGAAAAAATACCATGGTTTCAATTATGAGACTTTTTGAATTAGATTGTCAGTCAGAACAGAATATGTTGCTTTGCACTAATGTTTTTGACAAGCCAAATCTATCCTGTTCATATCTAATTCTGCATTATATATATATATATATATATATATATATATATATATATTCCCTCCTTATTATGATTGCATGCATTTCCTAGATATGCAAAGCCTTCAGAACATTCGTTATGCTATTGTGATATTAGGCTGTGTATATCTTTGTCTAGTCACCTGTCTTTGTAATAGAATTGTTATTTCTTTACTCACCAGCATTACTTTATTTTTATGCACACTTAGTTTTTATCTTTAAAGGCTATAGTGACTTACATCAATCATTTCTGCTTCCTAATTTTCCAGACAGTAAAGCTTGGCAAATTCTCTGTCTCTACTTTGTTATCACAATACACCCTTGAAATCTTTAATGAATTTGTGTCTAAATCTGGACTTGGTTCATGAAGCAAAGCTTCTTATGTTGCAGCTCTGTTGAATAACATTAAATAAACTTTGTAATATTCTGAGTAGATAGTAGCATTAGTAAGTTTTCATGCTAGTGTATGTAGTGGAAAAAGAGGGGAAGGCTGCACATGTAACCTAAATAAAGTTAAGTATATCCATATACATTATATTCATAAACAGTTATAATATACTTATTGGTATAAATGAGATTTAGATTGTATTTAGATTGTTTCTTATTGAATTTATGGCTTATTTTTAATAAACATTTATTCATTTATTTATTAGTATAATATTATACCTGCATTTACATTTATGTAAGTGCACCCATGTCATGCACAGGCTCCTGAGAACAGAAAAAAGCAGCAGGCTCCCTAGAACTGGAGTTAAGGATGGTTATTAGTTGGCTTTTGGATGATGGCAACTGAACTTGAGTTCCCTGCCAGAGCAAAAATTTGCAGAAGTGATTTGAGCTTAGAAACATTGTAACACAATTATTACTGTATATTTTATATAATTCTTTGCAACTTTAGTGGTAAAAATTTACAACATTCCATACAAAGAATAAAAAGTGAGTTTAGTTACTAAAATATTTGAAAAACTCTTAAATTTTCAAGGTAATCCAAATAATCTTCCATGATGGAAATTGTACTAAGCAAATCCAAGAAGATTTACTTTAATATTCACAAACACATCTAATCTCAGTTTCAATAAAATGAGCTTATTTGTTATTTTCCCCTCATTAATATGTACTGATTATAACACATTATATGTCCATATAAAATATACAATGTATAGTAACCATGATTAAAAATGATTCTTTCACTCTCAGACTTAATTCTGATTTCTGGATGCCATGACTCATATATAATATTCTTTGTTTTGGTTGTATTTTTCATCAAGCAAGATCTGACATCATCATAAACTGATAAATGATGCTCTCTTTCTAAATTTTCCTCCTTAGGAAGGTTTTCTGTTATCTCTAAGTCATTGTTGATGAATCCCATCTTTCCTCCTACCACAGAGATATCTATCCCATCACCACCATCACAAAAATATAGAAGTACATGGGTGGGCCAGGGTAAGGTTTCTGGCATTTCTTGCTTTGGCTGAGGTGTTTTCCTCAAATGCAGTCTTTTGAACCACAGTTAAATATTTCAGGAAATAGAAAGCAGAAGCTATTGATTTGAGAAAAAAAAAAAAAAAAAAAAAAAAAGGAGAACTGTGTGGTCCCCTCAGTGCCTGGATCTGAAAGAACAAGTGTGGTTAACATTTTGGCAGTAGTTCTAAAATTAATATTAAGAGGCTAGAATCTACAAAAATGGTTAAAAAGTTGGGAGATTTGGGGTTTAAAAAGTTGGTTTTTAGATAACATAAGATGTAATGCATATAGCTCAGAAGCGTTTATGTTCAAAGAAAGTTTTTATTTTTATTTTTATACTGCTTCATAAACTGGCAGCTTTAAATTAAAGATTGGGGTCTCTTTTAAGATATTGAATAGTCTTTTCTATATTCCCCTTACCTCAGTGGTACAGTTCATATGGACAAAGGGTGGAGAATAAATTTATTCATTTCACACCCACCACAGATTTAATGGACTCCATTGTCTGAGTTCCAAAGGATGATGGATGAAATATAGACTGGGAAGATTCCACAATGTTTTGTTATAGCATGCTTGCCACAGAGCAGTATCATTGTAACAATTCAAATTATCATATACCAATGGCTACATGCCAGTCACTCATGGATGTGTACTTTTAAGTCATTTCTATTGTATTTTTACTCTTCTATGTTTGATACTATTGTCCACTTACACATACAAACAAGTATCAAAGTCTTCTTTTTCTTTTTCTTTTCACCATACTACCATAGAGACAGAATTCCTTGCATTTCAATTTTATGGAAATTTGTGTTCTCTCCCTTCCATTACCTGTTTCTTTTCCATGTTTATAAATCTCAGTGTCTGAGGGCATGTGCAACTAACAGGGTCATAGATCTTTCTTGCTGATTACTGTTTTTCACTTAACATCTACAGAAATATTTTAGACAAACTTTAAGAAGGAAAGAGAGGAAAACCAAAGTATTCATGGATTGGCGGTGATAAATTATTTAAACAAGCTCTCAAACAAGAACAGCACCAGCTTGAGTTTTGTTTTGATTATATTTTACAAATGCAAGATCCTACATTTTGCATCTGAAATCTCTTTATCCAGAATCAGAGAATTGAAAGACTGTTGCATAGCAATTTCCTCTGAGATAAAGACTTTCATCTTTATGGGAAGCTCATTAAGACAGGATGTTCTAAAAGGAAATAAACCAGTGTCTTCAAAAAACTCCTTAAGTGGGCCTGGTTCACAGGGACTCTCCCTTCTTAAGTGAATATGAGTATTGAGTCTGCTGAAAGACAATCTCAAGCAGCTAAATTTCCAGGACTGAACAGAGACCAGGGTAGTTGTATGTTTGAGGCTCAGTCCTAGTAAGCTTCCAGGAAAAGAAATTCTCCAACATGTTGCAGTGCCCTGCAGGGTTCCAGTTTTTGTGAGCCGAGCTGCCATTCATGCTGTACTCAGGTGACTCATTTTTGCTTCCAATAAATCTCAGTGGTTTACCAAGTAGTATTTTAATGATATCCTTCTTTTGGTCCATCATTGGATCCCTATCAGGGGTGAGTAGACAGTCTGAACCCCTAAGAATAGTGTCTCACAACAGAACGACAGAATTTGTTATTGAGTTTCTGGCTTTTATCTCTACTATGATAAATAACACTGGAATAAAATAATTTATCCTTAAAAGCCATGTCAGCAGTTCATGACAGCAACTTTGGAGGCATAGTTACTGAGCTCTTTTTTAATCATGTTATTGTTTTCATTCAGTTATCCACAGATTTGTTAAAGTCCTTTAAATCAGGTAACAGATATTAATTTTTTTAACATTCTAGTAGGATGTCAGATAAAAACAGAAGGAAAAGTTTTAAAAATGCATTAATCCTTGAATTCTTATTGTTTCGTCATTAATTTCTTAAATTAATTTGCTCTATTGGGTTTCCCTAGAATTCTGTACTTGGAATTTGCAAAGGTTTGGTAGGCAAAGAAATCTCCAGGAAGGATCAGTTTTCAATGCCACGGGATAGAAGATTTATTTCTTTTAGGAATGCATCTGACTGTATGGCTCAGCTGGCTGTATTTTTCCTTCAGGATTGGCCTAGCTTGGCTCAAATGCTCTAGAAGATTGAGAACTTCCAGTCTTCAGTCCTTAACACACACCACATATTCCTTTGATCAACTCTTTTCATTTGTTTGTTTGGTTTTGTTTTGAAACAGAGTCATATGTAGTCAACTTGAATGCATTTTATAGTTGAGGTTGACCTTGAACTCCTGAACTAATTGCCTCCAATTCCCAAGTGTTGGGATTATAAGCATGCACCACTACACCTCACTCAGTCCGTTCTTGGGTTAAACCCCATATGCTATGCTAAGTAGTACCCTGCTAACTGAACTGCATCAAAAGCCCTGTCCAAATCTCATGGACCTTGTGTCTTAGCTAGTGCAAGATAGCAAAAGTTAGTGAGGTTTAACTTCTTGTCAAGTACCAATTTCATCCATGAATGAAAAAAAAATCCTTCCACAAAAATTAGTAGAAATTAAAAATCTAGAATTTTTAATGCATTTTTAAAAGTTCTTCTTTAACCAAGTTATTTTTGGCAAATTATCAATCCTTGTAATTAAGTATCTCCTTCCTTCCATGCTGGCACTTTATCATTCTTAGGATGTTTCAGTTTTCTTATTTATTACTGCTTGTTTTAATGGGCAGGCAGCTTCCAAGTGCAGAATGTATGAAGAGAGAAAAAAACTTAACAGAAAGTTAGCCATGTAGACTGACAGATCATTTAGCAATGTTTATTTTTCTGGTTCTCAGAACATGAAAGAAGTAATTTTCAGCTAGTTCACCTGAGAGTGGTCAATTACAGAACACTCCTGACCTACTCACAGATCCCATTCTCTATACAGGAGGTTTCCAGAAATTGAGATCACAGACCTGTGATTTTTATGTTCAGATATATTTTTTGAAAGGCAGATAGGAGGAAAATGAAAAAAAGAAAAGAAGGAAGAAGGGAAGGAAGGAAGGAAAGAAGGAAGGAAGGAAGGAAGGAAAAAGAGTAGGAATTAAATATGTAAAATATAAGATAATGAAAGATAAGTATAAATATGTTGAAATTTTTTAATATGATAGCACCTTTATATAAATAACCTTAAAAATTCTTAATACACAAATGTGAAAGATTTTATTAAATCTTTAATACATGTAAAATGATAATATATTTTTGTCAAACCTGTTAAATGTTTTTTACAAGGTGTGTGTTATAGGACATACCCAAAATAGTAGATTTAGAAAATCTAAGTAAGATTATGCCATATATAAAGAGAAAATAATACCTTTCATTTCTAAGATGAATTTTAACTTCTAACTTTAATACTAAGAGGTAAGAAACAGGGCTGGAGAGATGGCCTAGCGGTTAAGAGCACCGACTGCTCTCACAGAGGACCTGTGTTCGATCCCCAGCACCCACATGGCGGCTGAGAACCATCTTTAACTACAGTTCCAGGGGGAATCCCACACCCTCTTCTGACCTCCGCGGCATTGCACGACATGGGTGCACAGACCTACATGCAGACAGTATATTCATACACATAAAAAATAAATAAAATTAAAAAAAAGAGGTAAGAAACAATCGCTGAGTCTGGACAGTGGCTCAGTGGTTGAGAACAGTGGCTGCTCTTGCAAAGGACCCAGATTCAGTTCCCAGCATACACAAGGGGATAATAACTTCCCATAACTTCAGTTCCAAGGGATGCAATGCCCTCTTCTGACCCACACAGGTTTTGCACAACACGTGTACCAGCATATATGCAGGCAATACCGCATACATATAAAATAAAATAAAATTAATAAATAAATATTTTTTGTCTTTTTGAGACATGGTCTCCCTGTAGCCCCAGCTGTCCTGGAACTCACTCTGTAGACCAGGCTGGCCTTGAACTTACAGAGATCCACCTCCCTCGGCCTCTGAAGTGCTGGGATTAAGGACGTGTGCCACCGTGCCCGGCCCTATTAATATTTTTTTAAATGAAATAATTTCCTATGTACCTGTTCTCTTCTCTTTCAAAAACCGATTTTGTAAAGTTCTTATCTTGTCCAACTTAAACCAATGGAAAAAAAAAA
>VZQC01015217.1:104536-128438 GCA_009823505.1 Rhizomys pruinosus | reverse complement strand
CTGGAAAAGTAGCAAGTGCAATCTCACCAGCTCCCAAACCTGGCAAATTGTAAACAGACTGTGCCTATTCAGCCTGTTTAAAACATTATCAAGAATCAGATTATACCCTACATTTTTAGGATGAAAGGCCTATTTCCTAGTTGTGTTGACACATATTTGTAATACCTGCACTGCAGAGGCAGAGACAAAGGGATTTTTGATTTTGTGGCAAGCTTGCTAAGTAAGTTCCTGACCAGTTTGGTCAATAGAGGCAGACTGTGTTTCAGAAAACAAAGCAAAATACCTACTTTATATCAAAATCATGTTTAAAAAATACTTTCTTGATTCCTTGAGAGATAACTCAGAGGTGAAGAGCACTGACTGCTCTTGCAGAGGACTGAGGATTGAATCTAGCACCTGTATGGCCGCTAACAACTGTCCTTAACGTCTGTAAAGTTCCAGGTGATCCATCTCGCCTCTGACCTCTGTGGGCAATGCACACAGGTGCACTTGCATACATGCAGGCAATGCACTAACACAGCTAAAGTAAAATAATAAATAAAATATTTAAAAATACTTATTTTGAAGCCTTACACAGCGCATGTCTTTGGTGCCAACACTCAGGAGGCAAAGCAGGTGAGTATTGTGAGACTGAGGTCTACTTATTAAGTTCCAGGCATGCTGAACTACCAAGAGGCCTTGTCTCAAAAGAACCAAAAAAATTTAAAAATAAAATTTATTTATTTTGAATTGGTCTTTTTTTGAGACAGGGTCTTCCTATAGGCACGCGTGGCCTGCAACTCACTCTGTAGACCAGGCTGGCCTTGCACTCACAGAGATCTGCCTGCCTCTGCCTCCGGATGCTAGGATTAGAGGTGTGCACCACCACGCCCAGCTTAAAGGGTGTTCTTAGCCACTATGTGAGTGTTGGGGATTAAACTCGGGTCCTCTGCAAGAGCACTTGGCGCTCTTAACCATGAAGCCATCTCTCCAGTCCCAAACTTTTTATTTTATTTTATTTATTTCTATATGTGTATGAATGTACTGTCTGCATGCAGGTTTGTGCACCAGTGTCATGCAATGCCGCGGAGGTCAGAAGAGGGTCTCGGATTCCCCTGGAACTGGAGTTCTCCTGGAATTGGAGTTTCAGACGGCTCTCGGCCACCATATAAGTGCTGGGGATCGAACCTGGGTCCTCTGTAAGAGCGGTCGGCGCTCTTAACTGCTAGGCCATCTCTGCAGCCCCGAGCCCCAAACTTCTATATTTTTAAAAAATGTCTTTATTTATGATTATGTGTATATATATATATATATATATATATATATATATATTGCTTTAAATGTGCTTTTTTTTTATGTTGTTCAATGTATGAAATTGGGTTATAAATAAATGGTATTAATTTAAAGTAATTTTGAATAAAATGAATGTATTAATGTTTGTTAGATAATTTTCTTGAAAGGATCAAGGCCAATGCTGGGGGTGGTAATGCACACATTTATTCCCAAGAACTCTTGGTAGGCAGAGACACATGGATCTATGTGAGACTGAGGCCAGCCTGATCTTCATAGTGAGTTTCAGGGCAGCTGTGGCTACAGAGAAACTCTGTCTCACAGAGCCAAAAAATAAAAAATAAAAAAATAACCAAGGCCAAAAGAGTAAACTATTAAAGATTAATAGCAAGTAAGTTATTTTTACTACTCCTCTTTGCTTCAATGATGTCAGTCTCTTTAAAAACATGTCCACATGGGGCTGGAGAGATGTCTCAGTGGTTGAGAGCATCGACTGCTCTTAGAGGACCAGGGTTCTATTCCCAGCATCCACATGGCAGCTAAGAACCGTCTTTGACTCCAGTTCCAGGGAATTCCGACACCCTCTTCTGACGTCCGTGGCATTGCACGACACAGGGACATCAACCCACATGCAGATAGTACATTTGTACACATAATAAATTAAAAAATATATTTAAAAAATATTTCCATGTGCAAACATACAGTTGTCAAATATATAACACATGCATACTAACCAAAATATTTTCAGCTTTTACAAATTTTTGTGAAACTCCATTTCAACTATAAATAATGTTTGTGTTCATAGTAGAAATCTATTTAATATGTATAGGGTAGCTAAAAAGTAAGGGTAAGAATGTTCTACTATTTAATCCAGCAATAGTACCAAACCTATCACTCTATCTGGGAGATTAGAGGTGAAGTCCCCGGGAAAAATGAAGGCCAGAGTCTTCAAGTCCAGCTCCAAAAATTGCTTTCCATAATCTTTAACTGATAGTCACATTTAGAAAAATGTACATGGGAATTCTCATCTCTTAGTTAATTTTACAAATATTCTGAACTTGTCACCCAACCCAGCCGTGCCACTCCTAGGCATGTACCCTCAAGACTCACCCCACCGCAGAGATACATGCACGGCCATGTTTATTTCAGCTTCTTCACAATAGCAGGATCCAGAACCAAACAAATGCCTCAACTGATGAGTGGATAGAGAAAATGTGCTTCATCTACACAACAATTCTATTGCAGATAAGAAAGATGATATCATGAGCTTGCAGGAAAATGGCTAGAGATAGAGGACATTTATGTGGTGAATACACAGTCCCAGAAAACAAATGACGAATGTTATCCCTCATCTGTGATGCTAGTGTCAAGTTACCTAGTTGTTAAGTATTTCTTGTGCCATGGCCTTGAGCTTTTGTCCAATGCAGGTGGGAGTTTGATTGCTATTGGAAACAAGCACACAACCACAGAAAGGACTGCCGTCAAAGAACTGACTTGAAAACAGTGAAACTTCTGCTCAAAAACAGCAAACTTTCCACATGAGAATATTCGAGAGAAAGACTGAGAAAGAGATTTAAAAGCATGTTTGGCAGAATCTGTGAGCTCTGGTGGGTGGGGGATGGGGAAGACACGGGTCTCTAGATTTGATCATCCTATATAATATATATATATATATATATATATATCTATAGAAATTTTTAAAAAAACAGTTCTTGTTCCTCACAATAATTTTTTAAGTTTATGCCTTTAATTGACCATAAGAATTATTTTTATATCTTGCACACAGTGCCACAAGCTGAATTGATTATGATACAACTCTTTCCCAACATAGACATAGATCTCAAACTTCTTAACATAATGAAATATGCCTGGATATTCATCTTCCATATCCATGGGGAAGTCATTCCAGATCCCTTTGAGATAACAAAATCTGAAAATGTTTAACTACTTTGTTCAAAGTGCCACAGTATTTACAGGTAAACTATACACGCACTTTTTTTTTTTTTTTTGTTTGCGTTCTTTTTGAGACAGGGTCTCCTGTTAGTCCCAACTTGTCTGGAGCTTCGCTCTTTGGACCAGGCTGGCCGTAAACTCACAGAGGACTGCCTCTGCCTCCTAGAGAGCTGGGATTAAGGTCCTATGCCACCACGCCCCACTTATACGCATACTTTTGTATACTTAAATTTAAATGATCCTTATTTATTACTATGCATTTTTTTATTATTGTTTGTGTGTGAGCATGACTGTGTGGATGGATGCATGCCATAGTACGTATGTGGACATCATAGGACAATTTTGTAGAGCAGGTTCTCTCATTACACTTTTCTATGGGTCTCAGAAATACAGCCCAGTTGATTAGACTTGAATAATAATAAGCATCTTTATTCCATGGACCCTCTCGTGAGTCATGAATTTAAATTTCTGATGTTGCCATTCCCCTATCATTGGAATCCACAGAAGCAGAACTCACAGATATGAAATTCTTGAACTTCATGCTCCTTGTAATGTTCCTTTTTCTAACTATGTAAGCTTTTTTTTTTTTTTTTTTTTTTTTTTTTTGGTCTTTTTGAGACAGGGTCTCCCTTTAGTCCCAGCTGGCCTGGAACTCACTCTGTAGACCAGGCTGGCCTTGAACTCAACAGAGATCTACCTGCCTCTGCCTCCTGAGTGCTGGGATTACCACACCGGGCTATGTAAGATTTCTTATATCAACGTAGCTACATTAAATTTCTTATGTTTAGAATCTTTCTGGCTTATGTATTTCCATGGAAGTTGTAAAAGACAAAAATAGATTTGTTTTTCTTTTCCTCTTAAAATAGAAATAAATTATAAGCTGACAAAGAAATAAAAATATTTAAATACTAACCATCATCTAAAGTTCAAATTATCTGGGGGCACGTTGCGTTGTCCTTAGTCTCCTGGAATAGTCTTATAAAATCATGTGTAGGCTACACAGGCAAGCCCACTGTTCATGCAAACAAATAGATATGGATGCTTCACAGAAATTTGAAACAGAGAGAAACATTTAAGTAATCAAAGAAGGGGCACAAAACATAAGCATAATGTTGTATGTTCTCTCTCTCTTCCATAGGCAACAAAGGAGATATTCAATTCCTTCTGAGTAAACCCCAGAAAGGATAAAGGTATTCTGCTTTAACAAATGGTGGCTTGTAGAATACTGTCACCTCTGTGTTAAAAATGAGAGATTTTAATCTTGGGGAAGCAAATTAGTTGATCTATTCCTATAGCTTATCATTAATAGGGAAGGCAGAAGATAGAATCAACAGAATAAATATGTCCCTTTCAGAAGGTCCATAATTCATGTATGCATCCACTTGCTTATTCATCATCATGACAGGAAATGCTACAAATATATGACTCAGCACTAAGCAGTGCTACAAAGAAAATGCAGTGAGAGTAAAAGAAACTATGCCTTCCCTCTTAGAACATAAGTTACAGAAAAATTATTTAAAATTCTAAGTAATAAAATATTTGGATAATTAAACTTGGCATGCTATACAAGTGAATGGGAGGGAGGGTAGATAATCTTTACATGGCTTCTTATAAGGCTAGTGAAAAGAAATTATGTCTCCATAATGAGTAAAAACTGGTAAGCTGAATGAATCATGGATGGAAGTGAAAGCAGCAGTAAAATAGAGCATTTTGTGCAAAATGGGGCAATAAAGGAAATATATAGTCACTCAAGAAATGGAATATATTTAATTTTGTGAATAATAGATTGCTTGTAAGCTTGATTGTCAAAGGCAGGAAATTATATTAGCAAAGCAATCAGGGGCCATGTTGTCCAAGGTGACATAGGCCCTTTTAAGGTCTTTGGAATTTATTTTAAAAGGCAAGGTAACTCTTGAAGATTTTTATAAAGTAAAACTTCACCCAATTTGCATTTTAAATTATTCTGAAGTTTTTTTGGGGGGGATGGATTTGGTTATGTATTAAAGATCCAGTTAAATGAAGATAATTAGGAGGATATCATAACAATGCAAATAAGAAATGGTGTTCTTCTAAACTAGAGTGTGACCTCTCTAGTGAGGATAGGCTCTGAGAAGAGAGACACACAAGGAGAATGGGAAAAATGACATCCTTTGATAACAGGAAAAATAATTGAAAAGGAATTCAAAAACTTCTGGGGATGATAATTTGAATGGCAGTGCTATTCAATGTTGTCTAAAGTAAAAATAATGTGGTAAAATTGGGCACATTGAGTCTGAGGCAAGTCAGGTAAGCTGACACAGGAACGTGTGCAGTAGCAAGGTGGACAGGTAGGTTTAAGTGAGCACCATCAAAGATTGATTTCAATATTTGAAGCACACATGAAGAAGAAAACAACAACAACAAAATAAATATATCAAAAAGAGACTAAATAAAAAATTAGAGAGATGGCACCAAATAGGAAACCTGGAAGAATGTGGATATGGAGTGTAAGTCAAGAGTTTTCAAGGACAGTATCAGAGCACAGGGATGACACAAGTTAAAGACAGATAAACAGACATGAAGCTCAAAAAGAAGAAAAATATCAGTTTAAAAATACCATGGCACCATGCGTGGTGGTGCACGCCTTTAATCCTAGCACTTGGGAGGCAGAGGCAGAGGCAGTTGGATCTCTGTGAGTTCAAGGCCAGTCTGGTCTACAAAGCTAGTTCCAAGCCAGCTGAGACTAAAAGGAGACCCTGCCTCAAAAAGACCAAAAAAAAAAAATGTACCATGGCATATGTATCAAAACTATGACCTCCGAGAATAAACTGTATGTTAATTCCAAAATATGTTTTTGTGTTCAAATTTTTCCCTTTAATTTTGTATTACTCTAAAGTAGGAATGCATTCACCCATAGGTGATTACAATGTCTGAAAATAAGTGATAGGTCAATTCTAGAGCCCATTAAGAGATTCACATTATAACAGCATAATTGTTTTTAGATAAAAAGAAATATAACAATAGTGTTGCTCAGCTTTCCTTTCAACTGGGGATTTGCTGTTAGCATCCACAAATGAGGGAAACCATCGCCTTCTTTTTTTTCTGAGACTGTGTTACTTCACTTAACACAATGGGTTCGAGTTCCATCCATTTACCTGCAAAGTTCATGTCATTTTTCTCTACTGTTGCATAGAACTCCATTGTGTAGATATACCACAATTTTGTTATCGATTCATTAGTTGAGGGGCATTTGGGTTGGTTCCAGCTCTTCATTATTGTGAAGAGAGCTGCAATAAACAAAGGGGAGGAAGAATGAAAACATAAGGACTGGGTCAAAGAACTGACGGACTAATACAACTAAATTCTTCCCAAAACAAGTTACTGCAGACAAAAATTCTTGGAAAGACTGAGAGAAAGATGCAAGGCATGCATGACCAAATGCATGAACTGGGGTGGGGTGGAGGGCAGTGAGAGAGAAATGTATCCAAACTGGACTGAAAGATGATGTATGAAATACACAAAATATAAATTAAAAAGAGTGAAAAAAGTATTATGGCAGATTGAAGAACATAATAAATTCTTCTTTTCCCCAACTACTTTGAGAAGCAGTTGAAGTATAAATTGGGCCGACTAAATTATTTCCTTGGCAGATACAATATAACAAAGCAATTCTCCATGATTTTCAAGTTCCAGCCATGTAAGGCCTCAAGTTGTTGTCATACCTATATATCTATATCTATATCTATCTGTCTGTCATCTATCTATCATATCTATCTATCTATCTATCTATATGTGTGTGTCTGTGAATAAATAATTGAGCATTTGATGAAAGTTACCATACATTTATTTTCTTGATGGTGCTAAAGTACCTATAATGTGATATGAATTAAATACGACATTCTAATTCAACAAAACTTTGAAGGAAATCAGGAATCTCTGAGTTCTAAACTCATTGCTTTTTATTTCTATGGTCTCCCAAACACAGGCACACAAAAAACAAAACAAAACAAAACAAAACAAAAACCCAGAAATAGAAATACCAGAAAGCTTAATGAAAACACAGACTCATACTGAATGTCCAATATCTAGTAATCAAGTACAGTTTCTGGAAAGCAGATACATTGCAAAAATATCAGGAAACTAGATGTCCATTCACTTGTGAATAGATAATATAGGTATAATACATGTATAAAATGGAATATTATTCAGATTCTATTAAAACAAAAATATGAAATTCATAGGTAAATGGATGGAACTAGAAGCAATCATCCTGAACCCATGGTCAGAGAAACAAATGTTATAGCTCTTTCATGGCTGGATGCTATCTTTGAAATCTCAGATATGCGTGTTTCAATTTGAAAATTCAGAAAGATGTGGAAACTAACAAATAATCATATGTAGGTGGGGGCTGCTTCCTGGGAGGTGTAGTAGAAGATAGTAATATGAAGGAGGAAAGGGGAACATTAGACTAGAAAGGGTTAAATGGGTGGAGAATGGGAGGGCATGGAAGAGAAGGGAGCATAGGGAGGGATAAGTAACTCAAGATAAAAACGTGGGAGGTGGGAGGTGGGAGGCTACCATTATAAAAACTGCTTAAAGCATATACATGTATATATATATATATATATATATATATATATATATGCATCATAAAAAGCAATTAAAAGGAGTTATTTCATAAGTGGAGGACATTGAGCTTTCTAGAGATCATAGGCTATTCTAAAAAAAAACGCAGCAAAACCCAGTCAAAAATGGATTCTCTCTCCAGAAACTGTTGCCCAAGCATCCCATAGACCCTCAAACAATACTGGAAACTACTCTTGCTTAATCACCAGAAATTTACAACAGGACACTATTGCTGAGGAAACCATAAATATGAGCTGTTAAACAAACAAGGAGAAATCAAGGTTATGATGATTTCTAATTAATGTTCATAATAGTGGAAGGTGCTATGAAAGCTACATGAAGGAGAAAATAATCAACAGCTTTCTAATTGGACTTAAATTCCTCTCAATGGGAATGATCTACTGGGTTTAAAAAGACATAGATGCCAGAGAAAATGCTATTGATGTCCTATATCCAGACAAATGAGATTTCTTATCATATGCTACATATGTGTTCTAGTTTGTCTTCCATTGCTGTGACAAAACACTCTGACTGACACCAACTTGGGGAGGAAAGGGTTTATTCAGCTTACATCTCCCGGGTCACAGTTCATCACTCAAGGAACCCGAGGCAGGAACTCAGGGCAGGAACCTGGAGGCAGGAGCTGAAGCACAGGCCATGGAGGAATGCTGTTCACTGGCTTGCTCCCCTGGCCCATGCCCAGCCTCCTTCTTATACGGTACACAACAACCTGCCCAGGGTGGCACCACACATTGTGGGCTGGACCCTCCCACACTGCTCAACAATCAGACAATACGCCACAGATGTGGCCACAGGCCAATCCAATGGAGCCAATTCCCCAATTGAGGCTCCCTCAACCCAGGTGTGTCAAGTTGACACTAAAGCTATCCAGCACAATATGGAATCTTATACTTACAAACAAGCATGCCATACACCACTCATCACAGAAGCGTTGCTTTGCAACATATGGAGGCTACTGCAGAATACCACAACTTGTCAGACACAGAAAATATACTTCTGAAGGATGACCAATCCTAGGCCACACATCTATAGTTGATTCTCCACAACTAAAACTTTTGGAGCATCATGAAATGAGGGGCAAATAGAAAATGAGTGTGTTCCTCAATTCCCAGCTTCCTTACACAACGGGGTGCAAACAGAAGGTCACAAGTAGTCAAGCTTCAAAAACTGAGAGCATCCAGAGAGTATATCCCTGGATAGGAACCCTATTAAACCTCACTGACCCATGGCTCAGGGATCATTGCAGAAGA
This sequence comes from Rhizomys pruinosus, assembly GCA_009823505.1. Taxonomy (NCBI): domain Eukaryota; kingdom Metazoa; phylum Chordata; class Mammalia; order Rodentia; family Spalacidae; genus Rhizomys; species Rhizomys pruinosus. The sequence goes on along the minus strand of VZQC01015217.1, from coordinate 119,340 downwards.
GGTGGAGGAAAGATTGTAAGAGCCAGGGCTGGTGCATAAACACCCGGAACCAGTGGCTCACCAATTACTGGATGTCTTCACGTGTGAATTTGTGACAGTATTGGCATCAGGCCTGGGACCCATGCCAAATCAGACAAGGTCTCTGAATGGAACAAGGGAAATGGGTGGAGGACTGGCCCAGGTCTGAGAGCTACAGGGTGATTACAGCTGGGTGACGAAGAGTATGCCTTACATCAGATTTCTAGATGTGCATACGAGACTCCATTGGATGAATTTGCACATATGAATAACTGGGTTCAAAACCTTGATTGGATATGGCAAAACATGGATGATGTAATGCATGAGTTCTGTTTGAGGGTTGTGGCATGGAGGGTCTAAATTTGATCAGGAACCATGGTATGATATGTACAAATGCGCAATAAAAAATTAAAAACAAAAACTTTACTCTTCATAGAGAATAAGGAAAATACAACCATAATGTGGAGCCAAAATTGGGGAAGAATCTTCTTCAGTAAATAAATCTGGCCCTTATTCAAGTAACTGGTTTCACATAAACTATTCCTGAGGAAAAACGCCACCAAAAGATGTGAGGAGATTAGGAGATAGTTTAATACTTGTTGGAAGGATTTTTTTTTAATGAACATAGTCTGCACTAATGACTCTTAATTAACATTGGAAAACTTACTGAGCAATTTGCTCTTAGGACCTGGGCACCTGATCTTATTTCCTGGGAACCTTACTAGTCCATCCAAAAAGTAATGAATGAATGTGGATATGCTTGAGAATTTACATATCAAAGTACTGAAAGGCAGCATATATATCCACATTTAGAAGATGAAGTTTGAGAAAGGGTGCTTGACATTGTGTCTGAGATATTCTAGAACTAGGGATGAAAAGAAAAGATTGTCTGATCAGATAAGGATGGGTCCATGCTTGTACTTGCTAATTGAAGCTGAATAAGTCTTTGAATAAAATTCTGTGTTGAAACTTGAATGGAAGACATAGTTCAAGAATACCTTTCAAGGACACAGTTCCAAGAGACATTTAGGAGAAAGGCTATCATCCATGTGTGGGCTTACACTGACTGTGTTTTATCTTGTTTTTGAGACCGGGTGTCCCTGGAACTTTTATGTAGATGAGGCCAGCTTTGATCTCACAGAGATGCCTGCCTCTCCCTCCTAAGAGTGCTGAGATTAAAGGCATGCGTCACTATGCCCAGCTAAAATGAGTCTCAGGCCTTTTGTTCCCTGCTTTTCTAAAAGTATAAGTTTTTTAAAGTTAATTTTTATTGAGTCCATTTCATACAACATATCTCAATCAAATCTAGACTCTTTCCCGCATCCATGCTGTAGAGGTTTGAATGAGAGTGTCCCCCATAGGCTTCAAGTATTCAGAAATTTTGTCCCCAGTTGGTGGCACTGTACTGGGAGGTCTTAGAAGGTGTGGCCATGCTGGGGGAAGTATGTCATTGGGGGAGGGCTTTGCGAGTTTAAGAAGCCTTGCAGTCTCCAGTCTCTCTCTCTCTCTTGACTGTGCTCATTGGAGATGTGAACCTTGGCTTCCTGCTCCAGCCCTGGCCACCATGCCTCCCCACCACAAAGGACTCTTAATTCCCTGGAACCCTTAACTGTAAGCTCAAATAAACTCTTCTTTTGTAAGTTCCCTTGTTCATGGTGGTTTTATCACAGCAACAGGAAAAGTGACTAATACACATGCCCATCTCTTATGTCCCCCCACTTCCCACCAGAGCTCATGGGCTCCGTCAAACATTTTAAGTCCTGTATTGCATCTTTTTCTCAGTCTTTTATAACTTTTCAATGCACAAGTTTATTGTTTTGGTCAGTTTTTTATTGTTTTTCTCTCTTTTTTTGTTCCCTTTAATTTTGGAATATTCCAAAATATGCATATATACACTACACACATAAATCAAAATTACAAATTCTAAAAATAAACTATAGGTTAATTCCTAAACACATTTAGAGATGCACATTGTACAAGTTGCATGCAGGTAAAAAGAATATGAATAGAATATGAATACATATCTGCCATTCATATATGGTAATTACAATGTGTGAATACAAGTTGTAGGACAATTCTAGAGCCCATTAAGAGTTTCACATTTGAATAGTACAGTTGCTTTAGATACAATGAAATACAATAATAAAGTTGCTCAGTTTTCCTGACAACTGGGGATTTGATGTAAGCATCCACAAATAAGGGAAACCATTTGCCTTTTTTTTTTTTCCCTGGGACTGTGTTACTTCACTTAGCATAATGTCTTCCAGTTCCATCCATTTACCAACAAAGCTCATGATGTCATCTTTCTTTACCACTGCATTGTGTAGATGTACCACATTTTCGTTATCCAGTCATCAGTTGAGGGGCATTTGGGTTGGTTCCAGCTCTTTGCTATTGTGAAGATAGCTGTAGTAAACAGCTGTGCATGTACCTTTGCAGTAGTATGCATCTTGTGGGTATATAACCAGGAGTGGTATGGCTGGGTCAGATGGTAGGCTCATTTTGAGTTTTTTTATTTATTTATTTATTTGCTTTCCACAGTGGTTGTACCAATTTACATTCCAACCAGCAGTGGATGAGTGTTCCCCTTTCCCCACAACCTCTCCAGCATTTGGCGTCTTTTGTTTTCTTGATCTTGGCTAGTCTTATTGGAGTGAGATTATACCTTAGTGTGTTTTTAATTTGCATTTCCTTAATTATTAATGATGTTGGGCATATTTTTAAGATGTTTCTCAGCCATCTTTACTCCCTTAATGGTGAAGTCACCATTCATCTCTTTACACCATCTTTTGAGTAGGTCATTTGTTTTATTAATTCTTTGTTTTTTAAGTAGTTTATATAGTCTGGATGTTAATGCTCTGTTACATGTATCAGTGGGGAAAGTTTCTTCCCACTCTGTGGGTTTTCTCTTCACTTCCTTGATTATTTCTTTAGCTGTACAAAAGCTTTTGAGTTTGATGAGTTCCCACTTGAAGCCTCCCAACTAATAAAAAAGCCCAGGCCCAGATGGTTTCACAGCAGAATTCTATAAAACATTCAAAGAGGTCTTACGACCATTACTCCTCAAACCTTTCAGAAGGATACAAAGGGAAATATCCCAAATTCCTTCTATGAAGCCAGAATCACTCTAATAGCAAAACCAGGTAAAGACACAAACAAGAAAGAAAACTATAGACTCATATCATTAATGAACACAGATGCAAAAATTCTCAACCAAATACTTGCAAATCTCATATAGACCCACATCAAAAAGATCAACCATCATGAGCAGGTTGGATTCATACCAGAGATGCAGGGATGGTTCAACATACCTAAATCAATAAATATCATAAAAGACATAAATGGACTGAAAGAAAAAAAACACACCAAAAAACACACGATCATCTCAATTGATGCAGAAAAAGCTTTTGACAAAATCCACCATCCATTCATGTTTAAAGTCCTAGAGGGAATTGGATTGGAGGGGTCATTCCTCAATGTAATCAAAGCCATATACAAGAAACCCACAGCCAACATCATCCTAAATGGAGGAAAGATGGAAGCATTCCCCTTAAAGGTGGGAACACGACAAGGCTGTCCACTATCGCCATTCCTCTTCAATATAGTGCTCAAAATGCTTTCTAGGGCTATAAGATGAGAAAGCGAAATTAATGGAGTATTAATTGGAAAAGAGGAAGCAAAACTATCCCTTTTTGCAGATGATATGATAGTTTACCTAAAGTATGCTAAAAATTCCAAAAGAAAACTCTTCGAAACGATTAAAAGTTTCAGTAAAGTGGCAGGATACAAAATAAACCTAGAAAACTCAGTAGCATTTCTTTACACCAACAATAAGCAACTGGAGAAGAAGTATAAGAAGACATTCCGAATCACAATAGCCTCAAAAGAAATAAAATACCTTGGAATAAACCTAACCAAAGAAACCAAAGACCTTTACAACAAAAAATTAAAGCCCTGAAGAAGGAGATTGAAAATGACATCAAAAGATATACAGACTTCCCATGCTCGTGGATTGGAAAAATTAATATAGTAAACTTGTCCATTCTACCCAAATTAATATACAGATTCAATGCAATCCCATGAGCTTTTTCACAGACTTGGAAAAAATCCTTAAGTTCATATAGAAAAACAAAAGACCACGTATAGGTGAAGCACCCTAAGTGAAAAGTGCAATACTGGGGGGATTACATTATAAGACTTCCAGCTATATTACAGGGCTGTAGTCATAAAGACAGCCTGGTAACTTGCCAAAAAAAAAAAAAAAAAAAAAAAAAAACAGCGAACCATTGACAAAATAATGAAGATCCAAACTTGAATCATATGATTTCAGCCACCTCATTTTTGACAAAGGAGCGAAAAAAAGCTCAGTGGGCGGGAAAAGATAGACCATCTTTAGCACAATTTGTTTGGCAAAACGGGATCACCATTTGTAGAAGAACAAAATTAAACCCCTACTTCAGGCCTATTTTTAAAAACTAAAGAGTCAGACTCTATTCAGGTAATTGTAATGGGGTATTGTAACATCACACTTACTACAGTTGGATGAGGTCATCGGATATTGAGAGTCGTGTGTGTGTGTGTGTGTGTGTGTGTGTGTATTAAACATGTGCCAACATCACTTATACATGTATGTTGATAAGGAGAGAGTTTATGGAAGGAAGGATTTATTTTAGGGAACAGTTTGAGGTTAGTGGCATCATGGTAGGAAAGGCACGGCTACAGGAACTTGACATGTCTGGCCATAGTAGACAGGGTATCAGGGAGCAGAGAGAGATGAATATTTTGTTTAGCTTAACTGATCATTTTTATTTAGAATGAGATCTGAGCCATTGTCTTGAATTTATTGCATTTATATAGGATGTGCATGTAAGGGTCCCAGGCTCCTAAGTGCACTACCAGGAAAACGATTTTCAAATAGTCTAAACTACATGGGATACTAGATTACTATAGGAAAATGATGTTCAAATAGCCTAAACTAAGTGGAATGCTAGGCTGCTCAACCATTCCCTAGGCTATGAGGGATCATTTTAATAGGATGGATTGATGTGGGAGCAATAACACCAAATATGGGAGTAAGTAGATATTTTATAGGTTGGAGATTTGTGAATTTTAGCTGTAAGAGTGAGTGAATGCTGATGTTTGGGCATAGAATTTATTATATATATATTATATATATATATATATATATTTTTATTATTTTTTTTTTTTTTTCCAATTTTCTTCTTTTTCCCAGCTTCATCTAATGAATGGAAGAGTCTACTTCTTATACTATTGAATTTGAGATAGCCAGACCAGTTACTTGACTATGGGCATATAAATAAAATGATTAAACCCAGATGGCTGCATGTGAAATAGGAGAATGATTGTTTGATCCTTGTACAAACTGAACAAATTTATATTTTATATAGTATATGTTATGTTTCTACTGTCTTGTGTTTTCTTCATATATACATATTTATAAATTTAATCTACATTATGCTTCTAGTATTGGTTTGTTTTCTATTTTCTTCTCCTAATTCCTTTTATATTTATGCTCCCTTTTCCTGTGGTGATCATACATCGCAGTCTCCATTAACTCGCCGATATGCAATCCTGTTTGAATCCCACCATTAAACTAGTCTAAGTTCATTTGTGTACATTTAGAATGCTTAGATAAAAAGAGACAAAAAGAAAATTAATTATATAATAGTCATCGGGGTGTTAATATTATTTACATCAGTTTTCATTAATGACCAATGTAAAAAACATCACACTGTTGATGATGATCATATCCTTTGTACAGTCAACATTATTGCTGACTTTTTTCACAGTGTATGCATTGCATGTAGTAACCTGCTTTATTTGGATATATCTTTTCAAACATTTTATTGAATTTTTTGCAATTTTCATGTGATATAATTTGATGATGTTTAGATATCCTCAGCTATCTGCACCTCTCCCTACTTTTCACAGTCCAAATTTATATTTCTGTTCGTCTTCTGTTCTCTGATTCTGTCTCTCTCTGTGTCATCTGTCTCTCTCTCTCTCTCTCTCCTCTCTCTCTCTCTCTATACTACTATATATAATATATATATATTAAATATATATATTAATACAATTAAAGCTATTGTATGTTGTTAGTCTGGAATTTGTGCGTGTCCAAGGAAAGAGTTTCTCAGACAGTAGTTGTCTGGTTACACATATGACTCACAGCAATAGAATGAGTTCATATGGTTTGAAAAATAATAAAGTCATTATGTATAACTAAGGTACTTACTCTTTAGTGATTAGCATATATTTATTATCGTCCTATTGTCAGTCTTATTTGAACACAAAAGTTTATAAAAATGTTATTTCCCATAAATGGAAATCTATGAATTTTTCATTTACTCCAAATTTTATCATAGCTTTCTCCCAAATTATTTTTCACTTAAGGATATCATTGCCTTTGCTAATTAATTTTCACTTGGCTACCAAAACAAATGAGTTGTGATTATTCTCTTAATTCATTATTTGGTTTTCACAATCCCCACATATGTACTGTTTGATCCCATCAAGGCAATCCCTGCATACTTATAAAATTAAAAATAACATGCCATCATTCTTCTAGATTTTCATATTTCCAGAATGCTGAGTTCTATGTTGAAACATGATTACTCAGAATTTTTCTTCCATTCTGGACTTGTTTACCCAAATATTATTATGACTTCTGCAATGAGAGTCTTAGTAGAGTTAACAACCCAAAATGTCCAAACTTATTTCTTGTTCCTGGGTTCTCTTCTCACAGAACTTGGCACATTTTAATGAAGTCTTTTAACTTCTTGATCAAAATTTTATCTTTCCTTTTCTTATTTATACATCCTTTAAATTATCAAAAATTTATGTATATTCACAAAGTAGCTGAATTTCAAAATAATGAAAATTATATGCACATGCAACAGATACATATGAGTCATTCTATTTGGAGGTACTTTATTCTCAAGATTCAACAAAGAATCCCTTTGTTTATTTCCTTGTGTGTGTTTTTTATGCATATTTTATTGAGGTTTTGTGCATTTCACATAATAGATCTTAATCAATTTGTTTAATATGAAAATAAATAAAAGGCTTAAAGAAGATCTTCTTTATTCTGGAGGAAGATCTGAGGTAGAGGTCATTGTTCTCCAAGAAGAAGAGTAATTATGTCTATAGGCAAAGGGAAAATGTCTACCACATTGATCCTTTTCCTGATTTTCCAAGTACTGAATTCCCTTCTATCCAGTTTAATATAACACTGTAGATCATCAGAAGCCATTTAGTTTTGAATTTAAAGATAATTGCTTCATACTGTTGTTATACCTGTGAAGATTCAAATCACTATTAGAGCTTTTGAATATGTCTTGTTTCTTTAATTAACATATCAGTGGTTCCTTGGAATCATCAAATTTCCTTTGGACCTTTATATCCTGATTGTCTGAAATAACTGAATGGGGTCTAATACCAAAAATAACCCCCTATTCTCTGACACATAGTGTTTCTAACCCCTTCCCCCAATTAACACTATCCCTAATAATGTACTAAATACTTTTTCCTCTTGTCTGAATCATTTTCTGTTAGCATCATTTATTTTAACATCATCATGATGATCATTTAGACAGACCAAATGACTGATTACTCTGTTTCTAATTCTGTACTTGTTATTGTTTGTATATCATATACCCACTCAAATCTAAGCCCTCATCTTACAGGGATTTCCAGTCCTTCCTAAGAAGCTTTCCTGTGTCTGAAGTGTCATTCTTTGCTCTTTGCTAACTCTTCACCCTCTATACAGAAAACGTTGCTGTTTTAAAAACAAATATGCAATTCAAAATTAGGGTTTTTTTGTTTTCTAGAACTTATTCTGCACAGATCTCTCCCTCAGAAAACAAATCTTTTCTACATTTCATAATTGTTCATAATTGAAATTCTTGCTCATATTTCAATTTATTTACTTATTCAGTGCCTGAACAATGTACTTTGTGTCTCCAAAACCTTACATTTTCAATCAGTAATGTAAACATAGTGCATAGTGATGAAAGAGATATTTTCTTTTTTTTTTTTTTTTTTGGTCTTTTAAGACAGTGTCTCCCTGTAGCCCCAGCTGTCCTGAAACTCACTCTGTAGACCAGACTGGCCTTGAACTCACAAAGATCCACCTGCCTGTGCCTCCCATGTGCTAGGATTAAAGGCGTGCACCACCATGCCCGGCGAGAGATATTTTCTTATAATATTGTATATATCACTCAAATATTTTCCCATGGCTCATGTTTCTCATCTGAATCTTATGACACAAAATGTTATGGCCATTACATATATTCCAAGTATCTGGGTAAGAAAGTAACAACTGCATTCACAAAGGGTCAGGTGCATGTGTTGGTAAAGCATTTAGTATGATGGAATACATAGACTTAATCAGTAAATGTCAGAATTTAAGATGAATAGAAATACATATGAAGAAAGTTAATAAAAAAAACTAGAACCAGTTCTAAGGGAATGATTTTATGGTAACCTTTAAAGAAGTGCATAAATCATATTAGCAATTGGACATCTTTTAGTAGAGTCTATTTTCATTGGTAAACTGCACTTTCATGTAAGCATATATCAGAGGTAAGACCATTCCTCCTTCTGACACCTAGGACACTATAAGAAAAAAATTGTCAGAGCATACGGAGTTATACTGGTAAAAATTTCATAAGAGTTTAATAGTTTGAGTCAACCTACATTATCACTGGATAATATAAGTTTAAATTATGTATCACAGACAGTAAGATCACTTCTTCCTTTGCAATTAATATTTATGTTGATACTTTCAATAAGATCAGTTGTGAATTCATGCCTCCTTATGGAAATAGAATTTCATTATTGGAAAACATGCATCTGTGTTTCATTCGCTCTATTGAGTTAGCTCTCTGAAATGTATTAAGCTACATTTGATGCATCAGCCCTACAAATTAATCATATTAAGTACAGTAACAGAGAAATACAGAAGTGTACTAAACATTTAAATGTAAAGACATCTCGATGATTAATTATATATAAGTAAAAGAAAAGAATTCATATCATTCTGATTTCACTCTCATCCTTATAAAAGTATATACAAACCCTCACATCTGGAATGTCAACATCTTTCCTACCATCAGAACTTTGGGATCATAGTTCACACTGATACACGCTGCACACATTGGAGAAACAGTAGATTCAGAGAAGGGTAAAAAGAGTGCAGAAACCAGTTGACTGAGAAAACAGTTTTAATGAGTAAATTGCTGTTACCTAATTGCACACCAGTTGAGAAGTGCAAACTCCTGGGTGACAAGTTTTAAAATGGATCTATGCTTTCACTGAATTTTAACTGTAAGAACCTACTGGAGAAATTTTGTTTTCAGGCTCTCACGGTGAAGATCGGAGGGAAAAAAACCCTCAACTTTCAGTGAAATATGAGAAATGGCAATTGTTTTATATAAGATCCAATGCACAGAAACCAATTTGGTACAATCTCAGTTATCAGTCCTTCAAAGGCCTTCATGAAAAATCATTTTGCCAGAGCCAAGCTCTTGTGAAGAAAATAAATATCCCAGTTCAATAGCTCCTAAATGTTCCCTAAAGAACAACAAATAATGCAATAAATCAATTAAGCACATGAGAACTCTTTATAATGTAGGCAGAGTGAGGGAATAGGTTTATTGAAAAGATGAGGTCAAACTGTGTAGAAGTTCCTGCTGACACCAACACCTGCCTGTCACATCAACATATTCATATTCTGTATACAATAGCTGGGTGACAGCTAGTAAAATTTCAACACTGAAGCAATTGAAGGACTGGTGATTTGGTTGTGTGTGTGTGTGTGTGTGTGTGTGTGTGTGTGTGTGTGTTTGTGTGTGTATTGTGGTTTTGTTTTTTGTTTATTTATTTGTCTTTAAAATGATGATTCTGTGCAAGTGATGGAAAACTCATGTTTGGAAAAGAAAAAAATATGATACAGTGTGTAGCCCTGGCTGGCCTGGAAGTTCCTATGTAGATCAGGCTGGCTTCAAAATCACAATGATTCTCTTGCCACTTCTGCTTGGGTGCTGAAATTAAAGGTGTGGCCCACCAAACCTGGTCAGTCAGGAAGTGTTTAGTATTTATACTGGAAAGATGAATGACAAAAACACAATTAGTATAGAAAAAGTTAAATTTATACAGCAGCAGTCTCATCTAATGCTAAGCATGTGCATTATAATACAATAAATAGAATCCCTCACATTACATGAGTGTTTTATTTTTATCATCATATACAAATGGCTGCAGTTGAAGGAAAAAAATACAAGGCATACGAGCAAGAAATAAGTCCAAGAAGACACAGCAAATAAAAGAACATGTAACTAAACTGGAATTGTCAGTTTCAGTAAGTCTGCTAAATTTATATATTAGATAATTTTCCTACCCTCTATATCATAAATGCCTTAACAATAAATAGAGAGTAGTTGCTACTTCTTGCTCACTACCTCTCTCCATAATCAAATGAATGTAGCAGCCAATTGTGACAGTTTACAAAAAGGAAATATAATCACTCCCATTGTGAACTTCTTTTGCTTTATAAGGCTTCAGAGAGGGTGTGCTTTGAGGGATTTAGTGTTGGATTATTGCTACTTTGCCATCTATAAAGTTTGATTTCCTTATTGATGGTGAGAGGAAAAAAAAAGACATTGGCCATTTCAAATTGATATTCACTATCATTCTTAAGACTCATATCTTAATTGCATAAGCCAAACATGAGCTGCACAGGAAATAAGGTCAACAGTTGACAAATGGGACCTCATCAAACTCAAAACCTTTGGTACAGCTAAAGATACAATCAAGGAAGTGAAGAGAAAACCCACAGAGTCAGAGAAAATCTTCACTGGTGATTCATCTGACAGAGCATTAACATCAAGATTATAGACTACTCAAAAAACAAATGACCTACTCAAAAGATGGAGTAAAGAGCTGAACAGAGACTTCACCAGTAAGGAATTAAAGATGGCTGAGAAACATCTTAAAAAGTATTCAACATCACTAATAATTAAGGAAATGCAAATTAAAACCACTCTCAGATATCATCTCATGCCTATACTACTGGCTAAGATCAAGAACACAAAAGACGTCAAATGCTAGAGAGATTGTGGGGAAAGGGGAACACTCAGCCCTCAGCCACTGCTGGTGGAAATGTAAATGTGTACAGCAATTATGGAAAGCAGTGTGGAGAACCCTTCCAAGACTCAAAATTTTCCTACCACCTGACCCAGCCATACCACTCCTGGGTATATACTCACAAGACTCATCCTACTGCAAAGATATATGCACATCCATGTTTATTGTAGCTCTCTTCACAATAGGGAAGAGTGAGAACCAACCCAAATGTCCTTCACCTGATGAGTGGATGACAAAACTGTGGTACATCTACCAATGGAGTACTACTCAGCAGTAAAGAAGGATAACATCATGAATTTTGCAGGCAAATGGATAAAATTCAAAGCCATTATGCTAAATGAAGTAACACAGGCCCAGAAAAATGAGCAGCAAATGATCTCCCTCATTTGTGGATGCTAACACCAAATTCCCTAATAAGAAGCAAGCTGAACATCATTGTTATATTTCTGTTTATCTGAAAGCAACTATGTTGTTATAATGTAAATCTCTTAAGAGGCTCTAGAATCCATCCACTTACTTTCAGACTCTGTAAATACTATATATGAGTGGAAAGTATGTATGCATATTTTAGAGTGATATAAAATTAAAGGAGGAAAACGTGAATTCCTAAACATAAAAAAGATACTGAGAGAAAGATGCAGGATAGTTATGGTAGAATGCATGATCTGGGGTGGGGTGGGGGGGGAAAGGGAATATGTCTAAACTGAACTGAGAAATGATGTCTGAAATACACAAAACATCAATAAAAGCATTATTAAAAAAGAAATTATCACACTTGTTACTTTGAGATAGATTATAATTGCAATAAACTATGCAGTTCCTTCAATAGTGGGTAAATACTTTTTTAAAATTTTTTTTAAATTCTATTTATTTTTGTATGTGCATGAATGTACTGTCTGCATGTAGGTCTGTGCACCCGTGTCATGCAAAACCGCGGAGGTCAGAAGAGGGTCTCAGATTCCTCTGGAACTGGAGTTCTCCTAGAATTGGAGTTACAGACGGTTCTCAGCCGCCATGTGGGTGCTGGGGATCGAACCCGGGTCCTCTGCAAGAGCAGTCAGTGCTCTTAACCGATAGGCTATCTCTCCAGCCCCTGGGTAAATACTTTTTGCTTAAAGTCCACAAGAAGAAATCTAGAACAAAATGACAGAATCAATGTATAAGAATGTTCTGGTGTCTTTCTTTTTTATTTTTTTGATGTTTTGTGTATTTCATACATCATTTTTCAGTTCAGTTCAGGCATATTCCCCTTTCCCTTTCCCCCACCCCACCCCACCCTATCCCAGATCATGCATTCTGCCATAACGATCCTGCATCTGTCTCTCAGACTTTTTTTTATGTTTAGGAATTCACATTTTCCTCCATTAATTTTATATTATTCTAAAATATGGATACATACTCCCCACACATATACAGTAATTAGAGAGTCTGAAAATAATTGGTAGGTCGATTCTAGAGCCCACTGAGTGATTCACATTATAACAACATAGTTGCTTTAAGATAAACAGGAATATAACTGTAAGGTCCTTCAGCTTGTCTTTCGTCTGGGGGATTTGGTGTTAGCATCCTTAAATGAGGGAAACCATTCTCCATTTGTCTTTCTGAGGCTGTGTTACTTCACTCAGCATAATGACTTCGAGCTCCATTTACCTGCAAAGTTCATAATGCCACCTTTCTTTATCGATGAATAGAACACCATTGTGTAGATGTACCACATTTTTGTCATCCACTCGTCTGTTGAGGGGCATTTGGGTTGGTTCCACCTCTTCCCTATTGTGAAGAGAGCTGCAATAAACATGGATGTGCATGTATCTTTGCAGGAGGATGAGTCTTTGGGGTATATACCCAGGAGTGGTATGACTCAGTCAGGTAGTAGGCTCATTCCGAGCTTTTTAAGGGTTCTCCACACGGTTTTGCATAGTGGATGTACAAGTTTACATTCCCACCAGCAGTGGATGAGTGTTCCCCGTTCCCCATAACCAATCCAGCATCTGTTGTCTTTTGTTTTCTTGATCTTAGCTAGCATATTGGAGTGAGATGATATCTGAGAGTGGCTTTAATTTGCATTTCCTTAATTATTTTTTCTATTCTTTATTTTTTTCATTTTTTAGCAATAAGTAATTATTTATGAGTACAAGTAACCTTCATTAAAACCAATTTGCAAGCAGTTGTGTCCAAACCCACACAGCCCAAGGCTCCCACCATCTAGCTGGGGGGCTTGTATGTTCAATCAAGTTGATCAAATAAGTGTCCAGACTATATTGGTGTAGTTTCAGCATTCACCCCAGTCGCAGCCCTTACATTCTACCACGCCCCCTCTTCCACAGCTTGTTCCCTAGGCTTAGAAAAGGGGTACAGATGGATGAGAAGCAAAACAGTCTACTTTCTCTGGGGCTGTTGTTTTGGAGTCTGGTCAAATCTGGCTGTTTCCTTTCATGGGCTGACAGTTTGTCCAGGAATAATCTTTCAATCCTACTAATGAAGCACAAGCAATTAGATATATAGGTATTTAAACAGTACTAATTGTTATGGTAGGTTAATTTGGTATAGACACAGATGTTTGGATGGTATGATAATCCATGAATTATGCTTTTTCTGTAAAATATGCCAGAGTCTTACTGTGGCTTATAACATCTCTTAACAACTAGAGGATGTAAGCTTGTGGCATTAGCTGTGGGTTATTCCTCCAAGGAGAGAGCTAATAGCCAATTAGATTTGGGATATTGAGGCATATGGCTGCCACTGCTGCACAGGATTTCCAGGCAGGTGAGGTGTAGCTGGTGCTGATGGAGGAGTCTTGCTTGACTCAAGGAGACCTATATTTGTTTTATTGGTTTAGTGGCCTTTGGTAACACTCTCTGGTACTCCAGAGACCAACTGTACACTTGCAAGTGTGGTCTCAATACATCTTTCCCATGCTTACATCAGGTCTTCCTCAGCAGTGCCTCATCACCTCTCTTCTTGCAGGTATCCCAGTTTACAGGCAAGAAAACTTTACCTTTGGGGGGGGGGCTTGGATACACTGGCCAATATCTCCTTGGTAGAATAATCCACTGCTGATATCAGAGCTCTCCTGTATTAATATATTTTGCTTAAGTGCATAGCTTAAGGAGACTTTAGTATCATATTTGTTTCTGAATAGAGAATAATCCTTTTCACAGTTCCTATTCTATTAGTCAATTAAAGAAGGCAGTTTTACCGGTTTTATGAGAGATTACCTCTATAAGAGTTGGCTCCAATTTACAGTTAGAGAACAACCTCATCATCATCATATTTCTCCTCATTCTATGGAGGGGAGGTAAGAAAGTCTCTCATATTAAAACTTTGCAGCACCTAGAAGGTATGTTTCATTAGGACTCATTACAAATAGTTGTTACAAGTAAGATACAGAGAGGGGTTTGATGTCTGTAGCAGTCTGAGGCTTTTCTTCCTTTCAGTGTTCTGATGGGCTAACCTTTCTGCTGGCACTTCCTAGTACATCCTACACAATGAAAAGCTGTATCTTTTCTCTCTCAGCCGTTAAGTTGGTGATATTTTGACCTGCTGTATCATACAACTCTTTTCCCATAGTTAGTTTTAAGATTTAAATTGCAAAGTTTTTGACAAAAAGGTTTCAGATA